>JAGFMK010000021.1:0-154073 GCA_021030975.1 Lichenothelia convexa
CCTCCCAGCCCCATCCTCTCCAGCCCCGCCGCCGCTAGTATGATCCCGCTGAACTCCGAATCCGGCGCATCGAGTTTGGCAAGACGCGTGCCTACGTTGCCGCGCACGGAGCGGAAGGAGAGATGTGGGTAGACGCGGGAGAGCTGAGCGATGCGGCGCACGGAGGAGGTGCCGATTACGGAACCTTGCGGGAGGGAGGCGAGGGTTGTGGAGGCGGGGAGGGATGGATGGATGATTATTGCGTCGCGGGGGTCGTGGCGGGGTGGGATGGCGCCGATGGTGCAGGAGAGGGGGAGGTGCGTTGGCACGTCTGATTTTAACCCACAGGGGCCAAGATTAGAAGGAACTTCGGGATATGTTTTCAGGGAGGGATGGAAAGTGGTATAAATACCCTTCAGACTATGGACAATCATATCCACCTGCCCGTCCACCAACATCCCCTCCAGCTCGTACGTCCACAGGCTTTTCCCGCCCTGCGTCTCGTTCGTCGCCGCTAGCTCGTGCAAAGGCGTGACTTTGTCGTTATCCCCCATTGTGTTGATGGCGTGGACATTGTACGTTAGCTCTGGATGGGTCTTTCTGAGAGCTTGGACGATGATGTCTGTTTGTATGCGGGCGAGGGCGCTGCGGCGGGTGCCGATGTTGATGGTGTCGGGGTGGGAGGTGGGCAAGGCGGAGCTGTTGGCGGCGATGGCGGAGGTGGAGTTGTCGGGGGTGAATTCAGAGGGCTCCGCCATAGCTGGAAGGGAGTGAGGGTCTAGGAGAGAAGATGCTCGATGTCAATGTCTTTGGAGGCGCAGAGAGAATGGGTCAAATAGCTGACAATGCACCGGGGGCTGCAGGCTGGTAATGCAGCAGGAGAACGGTCCGTGTCCGGCGTCGGGCATTTGCACGTGGAGTACCAAAAATCATTCCGTCCCTCACTGACACGGGGACCAAGATCCGCTCAATTCGTTCAATTGTCAAACACTGTTAGGTTCTTCATAAAGGCTTTAAGCTTCATTGCAGCGTACGGCAAAACACCGCGTGTATAACCAAATGGTTGGTAATGTAGAAAATCGCAAGCAACGCCTCGAAACACCTGACCTATATACTTGCCCATAACTCCCATGGCACAGTGTGTCCATCTCAAACCTTGAAGCGCCGCATGCGTTGCAGATCCGATCGCCAAGCTCGTAGGAAAGACAGCAAATCTTTGAATAATCAACACAAAAATACACACAGACGTGAATATATGACAAGAACGATATGCGCTATTCATTTCAATCATAAGAGGCTTAAACACACCCGTCAGTGCAGGCTATATGCTGTTATTGGGCGTATCCTCCAAGAGGCAGCCAAGTCCTCTGCACGTCCATACTCCTCGGCGACCTGCCGCCTGGCGTAAGCGGAACCTCAACCCTGGCTCGACTTCGTAGCGTTTGCTCTTCGTCGCTCTCATCCTCGTACGCATCTGCTAATCGTGAAAAGTAATCGGCTAGGCCGTTGCTCGGACTAGCAATCGAGTCGTACTGCGGCGGAGGTGTCACCAGCGGCGGTGGCGGCTCATCTTCGTCAAAAGCGGGCGGGTTAAAAGACGGCGCACGAAGCATATGTATGGGTCGCTGAACGTGATTATTATTGGGCCCAGCAACGTGCGCTTGTTGGGGGCGGGCGAGACCAGGACTGAGAAGTGCGCTTCCATCGAGGGAGGGGCGATGTTGGCGAGAGTCGTTTAGTGCATTTAGTGTGGGTACGAAGGAAGTTGGGGACATTCGTCGTCGGGGTGCCCCAGGACAACCACACTCAGGTACTTCGGAGCGGTCATTGGCAGCCTGAGGTGACGAGTAGGCAGGGAGGGCTGTGTTTGCTTGCGTAGCTAAACATGAAAGAACGTGAAATGGAGAATCAATTGAGATTTCGAAATGCCTGCGTTTGCCTGGGTCGTTGGCGTCGGGTCGAGAGAGCCGCATTACTATCTGTCAAGAAATCAGTTGCAGCCTCCAAAGAAAGGTCGCGTCAAGAACCCTACTTTTATCCAATGATGCACTTGAATATTCTGGTATGTGGTATCGAAATGTAATCTCTGCGATCGGTCTCTGTCCTTAATATTGTGACAGCTAGGTAACTGTGCGTTGATTTCCATCTCAGTGGGCCCAATATTGGATTCTCCTTCCAAGTTACCCAGCAGGTTCGAACTCTCTGGAGCCTGTACTTCCTCTCCCCTCGCCGCAGCTGCTCGCTGATCGTATGGTACCCCCCCGCCAGCGGTGACTCGAATGGTGCTGCCGGGAAATGTACTAAGACTCGGTCCGTCCGCACGCTTTTCAAATAGTTGAACCTTTCGAGTTGGCTCTAACCGATGAACGCGCTTGCTGCTGCAGAAGTATTCGATGTTTTCTGTCACAAAGACCTTTATTCGATGACATTGTACTTTGGCCAGTGGCGTGAGCTTGAAAGCGATAGGAACCTGTGCACCTAAAGGAAAGGATTTTCCTGATATGACAATGTCATAATGCAGTTGATCTTCCCAGTTACGACTTATGGCAATTGGCTCAACCTGCTCGAGCGAATTCTCGGCAGGCGCTCGGATGAGGGTGACTTCTTTTGTGCCAATTAGATTAGTTTTGAACGCACCAGCTCGTTCTACAATGGCTTCCAGCTCGTACTTCACCGATCCGAGCTCTACGTCGATGGTTTCAGGTAGTGAGCTATCAATTGGCAGCTCGAAGTTGTAAAGGTAGTCGCCTGGCAAGAAAGTCCTATAGCCTTTCTGAGCTACAGATGGGCCTCCTGTGGATGAATCGCCTTTTCCAAAGCTCCTGGATTGATTGACCTGCAAGGATAGCTTTCTCTGGTCCTTGCTACTAAGGTTGGTGGTAGAGCTTGACGGTGATACTTGTTCAATGTAGATAGTACTATGTTTGGTCGTCGGGAGATTCGTACTTGAACCGGTCCCGCTCCTGAACAGTTCTACGCGGTCAGCGCATGGTCCAGCCTCGGCAGTAGGAAACTGAGCATTGAAGAAGGGCCAGGTGTGGGACATGATACTATCCGTTTCCTCGAATTCTGTCTTTTTGGGCGGTATCCCTTGTAACAAGTTAGAAAATTCTCAATTCTGCACTGGTTATTATATATGTACCTTCCGGCCACTTTGTGTTCCCGCGGCCTTTGAATTTCAAGGTGACAGCTCTGATCTTGGCACTCTTGTTGACTCTCAAATGCAGGCTACCTCGAAGCATGGCAGTGTTCCTTGAGTCCGTATCTTGCTCGAATCCTAGCAAAAAGAGTACGGGTTCCGCCAATGAGATGCCGACGCTGATGCCATTGCCTGCCGCGATAGGTTTCTCCTCTGGTATCGCCTGGGGCACTGTCCTGACACTACCTGTACCGGCATTTGGCGCTCCGGATGCTGTTCTTACGCTGTCCACCAGCGACGGACGATGTACAACACCACTAACAGGCCCTCCCACTAGACTGCGGGAATGATTCCTCGTCCGCGTCTCCGATAGCATCTCTTCACCCCCGCGACCACCCCCCCGAATCCGACTGTGGACTGTCGACACTCTCAGATCTGGGCGGATTCTGAGTCTGAGCGAGGGGTGCTGAGGATGAGTGGGTTGCGATAACAGAACGCAGGAAACGTTTGGCGTTTTCCCGTGATCCCGCCAGTTTTCCAATGCTTATTGAGCTACTTGATCGGGTTGATTCTTGTAGTCTGTGATAGTACGATGAAACGGGAGCAATCTCTGTGCGTGCTGATCGGCGGCGGCGCTCGTAGAGGTAATTCTCGTAAGGGTCGCGCGGACGCTGATGATACCCTTCGGGGTCGTAGTTAAGAGGGCCCCTAGTAGTGGGTGCTGAAAGGTAGGCTGTCATGTCGAAGCAGAGCAGTAAGCAATGGCTCAGAAAGAATCAAGGCAATGACCACTATTCTGGGCAAAGTAGTCTTGGAATCATGCAAGAACTTTTTGTGAAAGACCTGACGTTTCGAGCGCCGGTGTACGCATGTGCACATTAGATGGAACGAAGGATTGGTACTTACAAGTCGACCCAGGCGGCGTCCTTCGTCGTTCCGTTGTTATCTGACAGCCAAGTACTTATACGAGATGAGCCCCAGCTGACGATTTTGCGAAGCAAACGCTGACAATTAATTCCGCCGCGGAGAGGTCTTGAGGATGCGACTTTGGATGTAGCCTGGGCTTTTGATTCGCTAACGCCACGCTTCTGAGAGATGTGGAATCAGGGTGATCGGCAATCACGGAAGCCGGCGCAATGTTTCTGACGTTAACGGATGAACAGCTCAGACTTGCGGCGGAAAGGATGCAGCGTGCAGATCCACGACTGTGGGGACTTGCCAAGATTTCATAGGGCTGTGGTTGGCTGGCGCTGCTGACTGCAGATGGAATCTCCCCAGGAGAACTCTAGAGTGACATCAAGCACGCTCACCCCCGCGGCTCTCTAGCCGCCAATTCTTGCAAATCCGCTGCGATGTTTGTTCACAGCGATATGCGCATGACGACGGCTCAAGCCTTTCAAGGGGCTATGCGCGCGGAGAAGGCGGCCATACGATTAGTTAGGGGTGCCGTCTTTGCCGAATTTCCCAGTGATACGTGTAGCAGTACACTATTTTCTCTGCTCGCTTTTGTAATCGCTCGGGTTTGTCTTTGTAAAGAGACACGAGACACGAAGAGAGTGGGCCTCTGATTTGCATCTAGTGTGGGGCTTGTCAGGAACACCTTCCGCACGCTGCCGACGCACATCGGCATTTCGTGAGACCAATGCGCATATCGTTACAGTAGGGAAGTCGCTCGAAAGACACGAATAGGATAAGGATGCAACTACTTAGGTCGCTACATTAGAGGCCGCCAGACACCATGGGAGACGCCCACAGCGGCGTGAGTTTCAGTTCTCATTGTGAGTTTCGTCAACTAAAGAACCCATGATGGACCAGATCTCATCGATGCCGGACAATGGCGGCCCGACGATCGACAATTCATACTTCAATGTTCCGATCTAAGATCAGTCTCGTTGGGGCTGTGCTACGTCACAAGACATCGACGAGGTTTTCCATAGCCTCAACTACCTACTTTGAGCCCGTAATGGTAACTGCGCCCTTCTCCCCGGAATTCAACTACTATGTTCCAGCATGACATTCAACGCGGTTAATTTCACAAATTTATGTTTGGGTTATCAATGCTCGAAGCGGACGACCATGTTTCGTTTGTCAATATCTTGAGCGGAAAAAGCATACCTACTTACGTAGGTATCAAAAGAGACCGTTGCGCAAGATATATACGTTGTTCATTATACGGTAGAACTTCTGTACTACGAACTTGGAATTAGCAATCCCATATAATAACTTGGCCGAAACGAAGGGCTCTCAAATCCAGACAGGGATTAATTTGTATGAGCTTCACCTATTTCTATGACGAAAACTTCGTTATTACGAAGGTTTCTGGTCTCGCTGGGCGTGCCAAAACCCTTCGTTCTGGAGAGGTTCTTCTGTAACTCGGATAAATCATCATGTTCACTGGTCTCCCCTAATAACTATTGCATATTTTGCGAGCGCCGTCCGACTGGTGTTGTACGAAGGAGACGAGCCTGCTGTAGAAAAGAAGGAATGCACCGAAGGCTGTCTTACATTCCTCGCTACCTCCCACTCCCCCGCCCCCATTCCCAATTCCAGCATCTCTGTTGTTTTTGCATAAATGCTGTAGCTTTACTTCGAATGCTCCTGTATGAGCCTCAACTGAACTCCAAAAACTGCTATCGACTCGTACCATTCCAGTCTCAAAATCACTGCCATCAATCAGTCAGACTCTTCGCTCCAGAACCTCTACCAGAAGACTCCGTCGCCTGCCGTAAGCCCTTCGGCGGCCCCTACCCAAAATGCGTTGTCTAAGCGCACTTCCCCTCTCTCTACTCCTCACAGTGCTCCCAGCTCTCATCCAAGCCCAAAACCTCACAACTACCCCATTATACACGGACGAACCTACCACCACCGTCACAGAAACAACATGCACAGAGCAAACCTCCTACCCCACCTTCTCCCTAACTCTGAACACAACATACTTCATGCCCACAACAACGGCAGAATATCGCAGCTTCACTCCATCCGCTTACCTTAATGCCTCTACCTCCATTCCCATCTCCTCATCACTATCCGCCCCATCAAACTACTCCTCTTCTCTTCCTCTTTCTCCCGTACAACCCATACCCACTCCAGCAATCCAGCAATCCAGTCTCCATTCTCATCCGCACCACCGCAAACGGAAACATTGACTTCGACAGCAATGCTCGTTCCTCACTCATCCTCGTCAATTTTGCGGACAGTATCGGTTGCATCGCGGACAGAGGCGGCGACAACAAGGACTAGCACCGTCGTTCCGTTCACCACCGACGCTGCAACTGGACCCGGTGGTGCTGCTGCTTCGATGGTGTGGATGTGGATATGGGTTGGTGGGACGGCTGCAGCCGCTGGCGGGTTTGTGCTGTCTTAGTTACTGTCAGTGGCGCATGGGGGAGGATAATGAGAGGTTATTTCCTGTAGTTTACACGAGAAGTGGAACGGCTCTCTTTGGGGTTATCGTCTTTTCATATTTCGGACTCCTACTTCTTGGGCGCATCCTTAAACATTCAAAGCGAGGTAGACTGTATTCACGTAGATATACTGATTTGATGCATGGAGATACGTCCACCCGAGGACTGAATGACATTGCAATAAATGTGAGACGCCATCAACTGTGCATGCGGATGTTATGCAAAACCATAATCTCCACCAGGGTATCATGCGCTAATCGTCCAAAGCAAAGTTCGACCAATGACGCCGGGGAATAATATACGCAACAGGGTCAGTTGTACATGCGCCGAAATCAAAACATGATCCTGTAGAAAGCGTACCACGACAAGAAGCTAACAATGACCGTAAGTCCAGCAAAACTCATCCTAAAGAGCCGGATTTCAGAATGGCTTGGGGGTAGCTTTCGCACTGACGACGTCTGCGACGACTGCTCCTTCATCGAGCATGCGACTATCGCATCGAGCTCCTCAACCAAGCCTATACTAAATCGAAAGATCTGGACGGCTTCCGAGACAATGTCCTGGCGTTGCGCCTGGTTGAAGATTGTTTCGGCCTCTTCCAAACGTCTTTTGAAGTCCGCTTTGATGTCCATGCCATCCTCTTCACCATCAAAAGACAAGAACTGGAAACCAGGTGTGCCGGAGAGCAGCGGTGGCGCATCCCCGCAATGCCAGAAGTCGTCCCCAGCAACTTGAAGTTGTGCTCTTATCCAGCGTCCTCCCGAAAATATAGCCATGTACATCACCCATGCGTATGCGACCAGCACATGCGGCCTCTCCGTCAAACTCTTCCTGATGTGAGAGACGTATCTGTCCAAAGTCTCGAAGGTGCCGTTGTCTGATCGAACCACTATTGTACTGTCTAGGCGATCCAAGAAGTCGATATCGTGCCGTAAGCGGTGTGACCGCGTGAGACCAGTGGGAATAAATTCACGCAAGAATCTCTCCGTTGCCACCTCATCGCCGCCGTCGGCTCCTGTAAAATGCCGCCGCCACGCGTCCTCAAAGGTATAGAATACGGCTGCGAAATGGCGGAGGCCTATCGCGTAAATTTGCGGCGAGGTCGCGTGCGGAGGGAGACATAGCGGGAGGCGGGCGATTATTAGGCGGTTGAGCTGGGTGTGAATTGATCTAAGGCCCAGCGTTAGCGGACGTAGGATTAGACTCTGATCCGAAGCCTGGGGTGACAAGCTTCAGAATGAACGTACTTCGTCGCAAGATTAATCTCAGCCGGCAGTGATAGGGTTGGCTCAGGAGGAGGAGGCGATGGCGTAGGTGATGATAAAGGAATGCAGTCCGAGGCCATCGTGTCGTCTCAACAATCCCAAAAACAATTGATACCGGCAAATGAGGAGCCGCTTCGGAATGAAAGTAATAGGCCTAAATGTCAATAGCGACAGTTGTAGGCTGGGCAGGTTGCTAAAACATCTGTCCAGCTGCGTCGAAACTAGAGACAGGGGCAGGTGATGTCGTCACGCCCAATGCGGGCATGAGTGTGTTTTTGCAGTCTGATGACTGCTTCGTACTAAGAGTGACATGCTGCGGAGGTGTATCAGAGTGATTGAGATGTGTTCATTCCAAACGCCAGATAAATGCATCGCTTGATGGTGCCTTGTGCCCGGTTCCAGGTCAAGGCTTAAAAGAGCCTTGTTCGGGCCCACTTCGGCACTGAAACTTACCCACGTATTGAAAGTCGGTTTAGGTACGGTAGTTGAACTTGCACAAACCTGGATCTTCTCTCGTGGCTGTCAGTCGCCCGGGCAAAGGTCACGATACTGACAGGCTTGCCCGGTCGGTCATAGACCAAAACTGTCCCTTGATCTCTGTCATTTTACCTTTTACCTGCTAGTTGGCAAACTATGTAATAATTCATAACCTTGACCCTCGGCGAATCAAAGACGACAACAAATTGCATTAATCCGAAGTCTGTAGTGCTATAGACGTTGAAAATGCCTGTTAGCCGTCCTTTGTCCCAAGTGCTCGCACCTTATTGTGTCAGATCCTCCCCTTGCATTTGGACTTAACAGAATAGGCTGCTTTGAATAATTCGAAAGCCCGTTGACATTGGAGGACCAAATACCAATTTTCGTCCCGAAAGAGGCTTTCTGTAGTAGCGTTACGTGCCTAATGCGCACGCACTCCGATTCCTTTATAGACAAGGGTTTATAGTATGGCAGTTTCCACCAAAGGTTGTTGCCTTACCCAAGGAAGATGAGTGGACAAACATCCTCTGGCATCTGGTTTAGTCCCTTGCGCACGCTCTGCGTAATCAGTACCTAGTCCATTATGGCTTTCCTGGAATAGCGAATTGAGGCCATCAAAGGGCCGGTTCAATCATTCGTGCAAGGGGTAGAAATACAGTAATGAGATAGCGATATATCTATCGAATCTTTATTTTCTGGCATGGATTGTATGGGATTCCAACTTAAACAATTTTTCATGACATCCTCCCGGTAGAACCTCTTCAACTGAAAATCGTCAAATATTCAAGCCTGACCTCAGGAAGTAGGCATGCAAATTGTCGAAAATTCTAATGCTCTCTGCTCGGCGGTCATGCCACAACCTTGGAATCGAGTCAGGATAGGTTCCGAAAAGCCCGAGGTTGGCCCTGTACTTAGGGACCCTCCAACTGTGATGATGTGCACTCCTGGGGCAAAATGGTGCAGTTATCAGTTGTCCGCCAAGCGTACGACGTTCACAAAGTCGACGCCAGCGCGGATGTTGGCCCAGTATGGTGTTGCAGAGAGTCTTCGAGATAGCTGCCTTCACTAACACTGTCTGATGCTCGATGTCCACCTGAGATGGTTGCGTCAGCCATCGGCGCAAAGCCTCCCGATTTGGACCCTGATATTTGCAGGGTTCCCCAGATTCATCGACCACCACACCTCAAGTCGATTAGTCAACCGAGCGTGCCGCATCGATTTCTTCGCTTTCCCAGCCAATTTGCTTCAAGAACGCCAGCAACAGACTTTTGCCAAGAGGTTGCTGCGCCCCACCATGACGCGTTGACGCTTCCAGCATTCCTCGGCTCCCTTACAGAGGCCCAGCCTTACTGCACAATCGGAGGTCATAATCAGACCCTGCATGTATGGATATCGCGGCTTAAGGCGAGGCCATGGCGTGAATGTGGGGGAGATCAGGCAGGCAAAGAGGAGACGCGTCGTTTGATCTTGCATGCGAAGGATTACTGGCCGAACGGCGCAAAGGCCGCGCATCGGGTAATGGAAACTTCGATCACCATCGATGAAGCAGACGAGCCAAGAAAGCTACATCAAGGGCTAGGTAAGATGGTATGGTAAGACTGAACCCGGTAGCCCGCCTCCAAGCCTAAACAAATAACAGTGGGCCTGCCCTGCAGCGCAACATGTCACATAAGGAGCCCCTCTCCCCTCGCGTTGCTGGTTGTTTACGTCCTGTCATCTATCCCTCGTTACTAACCAAACAGTCCGACATTATTACCCAATTGAGATAGAGAAACAGCAATATGTATCTCAAGAACTTACTTTCACTCACAGCCTTGGCTGGCGCGGTATCTGCACAGATGTCGCTCAATGCCACCATAGCCAACAACACCAACCTGTCAACTTTGGCCGGCTTACTCTCAGCCACCGGGCTTCTTACCACACTGAATGGCCTCCAGAATATCACAGTTTTGGCACCTTCAAACGAAGCGATAGCAGCATTTTTGAACTCCTCCAGTCCGGCAGCCGCCAACGACAGCAACTTGGTCTCCGCCATCCTCCAATATCACGTACTCAATGGCACATACTCAGCGTCCCAGATAACCAACATGAGCAGTTTCGTTCCGACACTGCTCATGAACCAAACCTACACCAAGGTCACCGGAGGTCAAGTGGTTGAAGCAGTAACAGTGGGCGGAAACGTTACTTTCTTTTCTGGGCTGGGAGCCAATTCCTCCGTGGTTACACCTGTATGTAGTAAATCCAGGCTCGTGATCGTATGTGCACTACTAACTTTGCCATTACAGAATGTCAATTTCACAGGCGGCGTTGCCCACGTCATTGATAGAGTCCTAACTCTTCCGCAAGACGTCGTAACCACTGGCATCGCGGCCAACCTCACCGCGCTTGTCGGAGCTCTAAATGCAACCAACTTAACTAGCACGGTCGCAGGCCTCCAAAACATCACCGTATTCGCGCCCAACAACGCCGCTTTTGAATCCATCGGCTCCGCCTTCGCCAACGCGTCGGCGGCGACCCTCGCCAGCGTCCTACAATACCACGTCGTGGCAGGCACCATAGGCTATAGCACCGCCCTTATGAACAACATGACGCTCAACTCCGTGAACGGAGCACCGCTCCGCATTACCCTCGGCGAGAATGGCACCGTCTTCGTCAACTCCGCCGAAGTCGTCCGACCAAACGTCCTCATCTCGAACGGTGTCCTCCACGTCATCGACAACGTGCTCAACCCTATGAACAGCACCGCCACACCCACCGCCAACGCCACCTCTGGAGCCCCGGCGTTCACAGGCTCAAGTGTAACGTTGATTCCGTTTACGAGCAATGTGGCATCGACCGCGGCGAGTACCACTGTCGGTGGTGGCGCGGCTGCGGCTACGAGCAGTTCGAAAGCTGGTGCAGCTGCGGTGCCTATGAAGACGGGTGCCATGGGTGCGGCGGCATTGTTCGGTGCTGGGGCTGCTTTGATAGCGTACTAGGTTTTGAAGGGCAAATTTAAAACACCTACTGACTCACGAGTCACGAACCGTGTAAACTCTTTTTAATGTCTGCTATTTTCGTTGGTATAACCTAATGAAGATACCTGTGGTTGGGTTTTGCGGAATGGCATTGTTAGCTAAGCATCTCTAAAGTTTCTGTTTCACCTGTCTGCATTCCTGACATTGAATATTATTGGAAAGGGGGGCAGGGTCGTTGTACTTGTGAAACTTGGCGAAATTGGTACCTAAGCCCGTATCGAACATTAAGCGTACACTTGATACCGATAAAAGCAAAGTTATCCCTACACATAACCGTGTCTCCCTGAACTGGTCTGTGATATCGTGACATGAGGACTATCTGTTTCTATTCGGATACGATGCACAGTAGTTTGAGCTTTCAATAGGAGTAGTTTGAGGACGAGGATAAGCGAATTGAAGATGTTGTTAACAAAGGGATCCGCTCTAACGTTAATCATATTAACACGTCCATCAGATTCTCAGAAGCGCTTGCTAGTGTGCTTGAGCAGACGTCTTAGGGTGTAACTATAAGAGATCCAAAGGCTTGAGTTGTTGAACGTCAAGTAAAATTTTCTCAGGGGGTCGCCAGTGCATTGAAAGGCCGCATGATCAGCCTTTCCCGGCTATAAGTTGTCGGCCCTGCGAGCCCACCATGGTTGCGCTGGCGCTGTGAGACTGGAGGTCCCCTAGTGAGTTCAACCACGGCCGTTGCTGAAAATATTTGCGTTGCAAACCAGACAAGATCGAGAGCTACGAACGTTAAATTCCCCTTGACAGCTTAGTTGCCTTGCTTCTAAGCGATATAAGTCGACTAGAGATCAAGTTTTGAATAGTGTTACAGCTTGAAAAGCTAGGTACCTGGGTGCAAATCGACAAGTTTTGAAAGGTTTCGCGAGCCAGGCTGCTTGACAGTTTGAGAGGGCTTTGGGCCGCACCAGAGCCCTTTGAGTTGAAAACATGGCTCAAAGTTAACGCCTTGGCGCAGAGGCGAATCAAGGAAGAGTAAATTGCGCAGCAAACCGCTTCCCTAACGTTCTAAACTTGCGAGATGCCGGTTGGAGGGTAGACAGTCGTTCAATGAATGAACCACGCATGGTTCGAGTCCAGGCTTGTCTGAGCCACAATGCGGTCAATCATATGCGTCTACTACAACATCACAGCCAAAACCGTACTCATACAGCGCTACTTCCTCGCCTTAGCGACCCTCTTCTCCGCCCTAACATCCTTCTTCAACCTTCTATCAACCATCTTATACTTCCCCTTCGTGCCGCCCGGCCGTCCCTGAATCCCCCTGTTCCCACCCCTCGCAACAACCACTTTCACAGTCCTCTTCGGCTTCTTCTTCCCCGCCTTAGCCATCAACTTCGAGATTTGACTTGCCTTGTCCCTCTCGCTCGTCCCTGCTCCTTCCTCCTCCGCGATCAGGGCGCTCTTCTTTTTCAGCTTCTCCAATCTCTGCGCCGCTTTAAACTTCTTACGCGCCTTCGCTTCTCTGACTTTCTTGGTCGGCCGCGCGTTGAGCGCTCGTAGCTTTTCTTTAATAGCGGCTGCTGCTGCGGCGGAGATCGGGCGCTGAACTTTCGAGTGCTTGTTTTCGTCGTCGAGAAACCACTCTGGTAGACCGTCGACGTCTCGGAAAGAGTACTTGTTGAAGCCCTCGTCTATGAGGTCGTACTTTGTTTTCTGACCAGAGGCGAGTTGTTGTGCTAGGGTCATGGCTTCGGCGGTTATGATATCGATGTCGGGACGCCCATTCTTGGTGGGTTCGGGTTCAGTGTCCCATGCGCTATCTGTGCGCTTGACTACCTCGAAGCCGGCAGCGGCATTGTCCTCGTCCTGATCTTCGTCGTCGTCGGCTTCGGCATTCTTTTCCCCTTCTTTCGTCTCCTTTCCAACGGCATCTGGGCCTTCCGGATCCGCTATAACTGGATTTCTGATGAAGGTAGGATGTGAAGATGCTGTCAACGTCTCTTTGCCTTTTTGCTGCAACGAAGAGTCGCTATCCTCATCCATGCCTATCCCGCTATCGCTGCCTCTATCGTCATTCAAGCCGTCTATTTCTTTAAAGATATCTTGATCAAAGAACAGTGCTGCACGCCTTGTAAGACCGTTTGCCGGGTTGGCCTCAGAATCCAAGGACTGTATCAGTGGTTTTCTTTCATCCCCATCGTCATCCTCATCCTCATCCGAAGTCTCGCTATCATGGTCAACTACGACGTCTTCCTCGCTGCTCTGTTCGGCGTCTGAGAAGCCTTGAAATTCGCTGTCCCCCTCCTTTTCTTTCCTTGCCTTTTTGGCGCGATATTTTGCGTCAGACTCAGATTTCCGTTCCTGATACCGTTCGTACAAGTTGTCCAGCTCCCTTTCCAGAGCATCTTCCTCCACATCACTCTCCTCGTCCAAATCGGTGTCCTCATCCTCCTGCTTCGTTTCCTGTGTTATTGTATGCATCTTTCCCTTGGCCACCCTTGCTAGTCCGCCCGCTTTTTCCACGGTCTTGAGAGCGAACATTGCATCTTCGGCCTGCTCCATGCCAATTTCCATTGGAGTGGTCATGTTCATTTGCATACGAACAATCTCTTTCTGCTTCTTTTCGTTCTCCTTTCTCCTCTCTTTCTTCTTGCGCGCTGAGTTCTGATCCTGAAGTCGCTGCAGCTCCTCCTGTATCCGCAATTCCTCATCCATTGGCTCAATCTCAGCCACCTCCTCTGCTTCTGCCGCCTCGGCCGCCTTCTGCTTCGCAGACCAGCCGAAGATATCCCTGACCTTGAGTCTCCATCTTAGCAGCGCCTTGAACTCTTTCCGTCCCAGGACCTTCAAATCGGTACAGTAAATGCGTATATCCTCCGTGGTTTCCGGAAGCTTGTCGAGTGCAGCTAAGGCGAGGTCGCCGTTCGGCTTCTGCTCGAAGCTTAGCTTGTTAAGGGTGCCAAGCATTGCAATAGGGTCCGTTGTCTGTATAAACTCGCTCGCAGGGGCTTCCTTGAACTGCGTCCAGTCACCTTCCTCATAGCCTTCTCGCTTGCGCTTTTTCTTCTCAGGGTTGAACACTTTCGCTTCGTTGTTGGGAGTCGGCGCCGCAAGCTCCGCGAAGACGGACTTCGAATCGAGGAACTTCGGATCTATGCTCTTTGGTGCCTTGAAGCCTCTGCATACAACAAAGATCTCTGCTGACACATTTCGTGAGGAAGGCGGCTTGGTAGCTTCGACCTTAGTAAATAGCTGATTGAAAACCCAGAGAAGCGAATTATAGTCCTTGGATCTGAAAATCTTCGTGATGAAGGTTCCCCCTTCGATCAAAAAGTCCGTGGCCAATCGAAGTGCCTGTAATACGAGCTCGGCCTGTGAAAATGCATCCTGTACCCATGCCGCACCGACGTTAGGTGCTCCATCATGCAAGACTGTATCCGCTTTCCAATTCTTTAGGTGCTGCCGTATCGTCGACCGACATTTGTCTGTGGCGATATCGCTCTGAAAGGTGATGCAGCGTGGGATAGGCTTGATCGGTGCCAAGTCGACTCCAATGATTAAGCTCTTCGGGGGCATGACCTCCGCAGCTACTTGACACCATGATCCGGGCGCCGCGCAGAGATCCAATAATACCTTGCTCTTTTCGAGGACATGGTATTTTTTGTTAAGCTGGATGAGCTTGAAAGCAGCTCGCGCTCTGTAACCTTTCTCTTTGGCGAGCTTGAGCAAAGTTGTTAGCTCTGATCTGAGAACGGTAGACTAGATAGTTCTCGGCGGACGCACCTTGTACCATTTGTCTAACCTTCCTTTACCCAACTAAATAAGCAATGGTTAGCCATAGCATTGCTATCCCAGTGTCTAGGACATGCCTTCTTCTGTATCGCCATGGCTACGAAGTGTGCCTCGTACCGCGGGTTTTGAGCGTAAGGGAGGTCTCCAGCTGATAGAAAGCTGATAGACCGGAGTGGGGGGCCACAGAACTTTCGCCAATGTTTATATGTCGATAAGGCGCTGGTTAGTAGTAGACAAGGCCGTCAGATATTGGATCAAGTTGTACCCCACGCAGTAGAAATTTCGGCCAAGGGATTCTGCAGGGCAAAATTAGAGTTAGGCTTAAGCGCTGCCGCTGCCGGCGCGACACCGATCCGTGCCCCACGTGCCGGGAACCCTGTCGTAAGTGACGTACTGATACCTTCCACTTCTGTAACTACTCGCACTGTAAACAGATACCTGGCCCCATAGCCTGGAGACAATTCTCCATCCGTGCCTCATTGGAGATACTGAACATAGAGTCCTTCGATGGTATCAACTGTTCGCCTGTCGCGCATAAATCATCTATGCGACCCCGGAAGAAGTCCAAACCTAACCCGAAAGCGTCGGCGGCGGCCACCACATCGAACTCACCACCGTCCAAGTTGGTAGGTGGACCGTCTGAGGGAACTAATAAGACCGGCGAACAAGCACAGGCCCAACCGCCATTACTGGAAAGCCATGACGAACGTGTAGCCGGCACTGATGGCAATGAGCAGAGTCAAGCCAGCAGATCTGGCGCAAAGTCTTGGTTAAGCAGCGGAAGCTGGCGCTCAAAGGCTACACCGATAGCTGAAGTCGCTAGACAGAATGCGTCTGGCTCTAGTGGTCCAAGTACGGGCAGCAGACACGGAGGAACGAGGCGAAAGAGTAGCAGTCATTCGGCTTTCAACGTCTCGCCCTCTGCGAGTCCGACGTCACCATACCTTTCACGCGGCATGAGACGTCCTAGCAAGTCTGGCCCAGTACCGGCGTCTATGACGACGGTCAATATCAGTTCCAAATCCTCCGAAGCGCAAAGCCAGGAACCTGCCGGCCAATCCCCTGTCAGCCTTAGAACGGCCGCCGCTGACACTACGTCGCTCGTCAATGCCAAAGAGACGGAAAGGCCGAAAGACGTGGGGAAGGACGCTCCAAGAGACTCACCAACGTATGATGCTCAAGAACCCATACCGCAAGCGCCAGAGGCGCAGTCAACCTGGCGGAGTTGGTGGTTCACGGCAGGTGCTGATAGCAGGGCTAGCCAGCAAGATACCTCGAATGACAAACTCCAAGTGAGGTCGCAGTCAATTGCGGACATAGAGAATTCTGCGAACACTCAAGAGCCAATGCGAGAAGCACAAGAACACACTCCTGCGAGCGTAGTTGAACCTGATAAGGCTCTACATACTACTGATACAGCTGCGAAGTCAGTGGACGCGAATGGGATAGACTTCTCGACCGCTCATCAATGCCTGGAACTCCGCCCGGCCATGCAGGAACGAGCGTCGTGGTTCGGGCTGTGGGGCACGCCTCGATCACAGACCCCGCAATCATCCGAGCCTGCTAGTGCTCCCCCTGAAACTGCCAGTGTAGACAATCAGACTTCGCAGGCAGGTGAGACCAGAC
The DNA here is from genome assembly GCA_021030975.1 of Lichenothelia convexa. NCBI lineage: Eukaryota > Fungi > Ascomycota > Dothideomycetes > Lichenotheliales > Lichenotheliaceae > Lichenothelia > Lichenothelia convexa. The sequence continues at coordinate 16,649 of JAGFMK010000021.1, forward strand.
CCTCCTCCGAGGTAAGGCCTTCGCAAGGCCTTCCTCCAGTAGTCCTCGAGGCTGAGCGCGAACAGCCAGCGGTGCCATCATCCGGATGGGGTTTCTGGAATAGATTGCCATCTAAAACTCCTGCTACACCAGACGCTGAGGTTCCCCGTGCGGAAGTTGGGGAGAGACCGGTGGCGGATACGCTACCTGCAACAAACCTAGAGGCCACTAAAGTGGAGGAGCCGAAGAAACCTGACAAGCTGATACCGTCGATACGCAATAAGAGAGACCGACCAGTATCCCTGGGTTCCGGAGACGAGTCTTCCGCTGCGCCTGCCAGTCTCTTGCAGTCAGAGCCGGCATCACTCAAGCCAAGTCCGTCTCCTAGCCCTGGACCAGCAGCAAATAAGTCTATCGCAGGAAAGCAGACACTGAAGCGGCCACCTAAACAGACGCCTAACCTCCTTTTGCCTGCGTTTCGAGATACCTTCCATCCTGCGCAGAAGCCATCCTTCTGGCAGCAGCTTGGTCGATATATCTATGGGACCCTATCTGAACAGCACCATGTACACATTGCGGCATCACCGCCGAGGATAAGAAAAGCTGTAGCAATTGGTGTTCATGGCTATTTTCCGGTTGCAATGATCCAGAAGATACTCGGACAGCCTACAGGGACATCGATTCGCTTCGCTGAGGAAGCCGCCACCGCCATCAAAAAGTGGACCGAGCATCATGGCTACCAGTGCAAGGTTGAGAAAGTCGCTTTGGAAGGTGAGGGTATGATCCTAGATCGAGTCGACATCCTTTGGAAGCTACTCCTCAACCACATTGAACATATACGCCAGTCTGACTTCGTCATGATTGCATGCCATTCGCAGGGAGTACCAGTCGCAACGATGCTTATTGCTAGGCTGATCATGTTCGGCTGCGTTTCACATGCGAAGATTGGGCTATGCGCTATGGCAGGCGTGAACCTCGGACCTTTCCCAGAATATAAGTCAAGGTATTTCGGCGGTGCAGCAGCAGAACTCTTCGACTTTTCCAATCCCTCAAGCCTGGTATCACAGAAATACCAAGAAGCTCTGAAAGTGGTACTCATGCACGGGGTCAGAATAGTGTATATTGGCAGCATCGATGATCAACTGGTGTCACTGGAGGTAGGTCATTCGTCGGCCTTGTTCATACGGAGTTCATATGGTTGCTCTTCCATAACTTGCAAAGCTTCTAGAAGAAACATCCCCGTTTCGATTGTTCGAGGATGCAAAAACTGTTGAATCCATGTAAGGTATGCTGCTTACTGGAGTTTCTAGTCCGCAACATCTGCAAACGTATCTCACCCGTACATCTACCGCGCCGTATTCGTTGATGGCCGCATCCACGCACCATCGTTTCTTACCCACCTGGTTGGCTTCGCTCTGAAGCTTCGCAACCTGGGCATTTCCGACCACGGCCTCATCCGGGAGCTCAGCACGCCTCTCGCTGGCAGCCTCTACAGCGGCGAAGGTCACTCTACAATCTACAACGAACCCGCAGTGTACGACCTGGCTGTCGAACATGCGCTTGGAACAACAGACGTCAGTGATGTTCCTCTTGAGGTAAAGGATTACCTTATTCCTGGACAGGCGAACCCTTATATCTTACCTTGGGCCATGAGGGGAGTTATCGAAGAAGAGTACGTCCGGAAAGAGCTGAAGGAGGAGATGGCAATACTGATTAAGGAATTCGAGGAGTGGAAACCTGCAACCAAAGTATTGAAGGATGTGAAGTTCAGGCTTGAGGCTGTGAAGTCGAAGCTTTGAACGTTGTGCGAAACATTCTGAGCCTGGCGTTTTCGGCGATGGCAGAGGGCATGCGGCAGACCATGTTAGACAGAGCGCAGATCTGGGTCCTGTGTTACCCACATATTCGGCTGTATCGCGTGTGTTTACGACACTTGAGCGCTATTCTGCATAGATGATAGATGTATAGACACTCGAGATACCAATTCATCGTCACGTTTGTCGAGGTCCTAACGCACAACTGTGCACCTCATACAGGCCACCCCTTAGCCGCTAGAGAGCCCCAGACGCCCAGTGCAATGCAAGGCAGTGAAAATGCGTCCGCGCTCTTCGAAACCACCACATCTCTTGAAGTTACCGACAAAACCGTCTGCTCCTTACTCTGCTTAGTCCTCGCCGTAGAAGATCTCTTTATACCGATGCGTAGCATCCACAAGAGCATCGTATGCCGCGAAGTCTGTATAGGGACGCATTCATCAGCGACTTGCCCGTGCCCGCTTAATGAGTAGCCGTTCCTCCTCCTTCACCGCGTAGGCATAAATGACCCACTAGTTTCCAACTTCACCGACACTTGTGTATGCTCTTCGGCAACTCTAAAAGGAGTTGTGGTGGTAGACGCACCGATTCCAGTTCCAAAGTCCGTACTGGCCAGCACCTTGACGCTTAAGTCATTCTGCACTTTCCCCACGATTTCGACGGCGTGGTTGAGAGTTAGGTGGGAGTCCTGCGGATACATTGTCAGGATTAGCTCTCTGTCTGACTTCTCAGTCTGGGTATTTGTTCCCCATGCCGCCAACTAGCACGCGATAGCCTCGTTTGAGGGCCGAAAGCGGTTATCACCTAGTTATAGAGGGAATAAAGGCAAAATAAGGGGAACGATGTCCTTGGTTTGGACTAGTCTTACCCTGTTCAACAGTACAGCAATCTGACCACCAGAGTCAATCGTAGCCTGTTCGCCGCGCAGCTGCACCACTTTGCCGAGGATGCGGACGGTTTGATTGGAGAAGTTTTCGAGGTAGGCGGCTGTTATGCGGGGAGTGGATTCTGCCATCATTAGGCAGACAAGTCAGAGTACTGAGAACAGGTGTTATGCTGCTTCTTTGATGTAAGATGCACTTTTAGTCAGAGCTTTGGAAGATGCAAAATGGAGGAGTAGGGCGTGACGCGGACGTGACGCGCACGGAACGCGGGGTCAGATGATGTCGCGTTTGCACTTTGCTTATCGATTGCATCGTGTCACGGAGGAAGTTTATGGACAGAGGAGCTGGGATAAACCGGACCAACAGATGAATCGGCAAACTATTGACGTGTATCACTGCTCTTGATGACCTAAGTATGGCCTTGGTCTAGACAGATTGCCGTACTTGATGCCTGGGATCACCTCCATGTGGTTTCATCAACGCAGTGACAAGCTGGTCGATACCGCAAGGAACTCCTCTACACATATCACGCCCGATTCCGTAATTGCCCGCCGAAGAAATTAGAGGCTACCATATGCTCTCATTGTTGAGACTTTCGTCCATAGGCGTTTATGTACCATGACTCTTGTTCTTGTCTCGTTCGCAACTATGAATTTTCATTGGTTCCGTCTCTTAAGCTGATGTTCCGGTGGCCATGTCATGTTCTGGGGCCCTCCAAGCCCATCAGGATGCGCTCCAAAGGCACCCATGGCTGTTCATTGCTCCGTATTCAAAAGGTGGATTTGCTGGACCAGCTCTAACTGGGAATGTGAAGCCGTGGCCTGCCATCCTTATCAAATGTGTATGTGGCGACTTTTGCCGCAGCTTCCACGCCGAACTTCTTCATAACTCTTTCTTGTTCCCTCTTGGCGAATACAGAATCGTGGTCTGTGGATTTGTAGAACTCGAGGGTCCGGCTCAGTCCAGAGCGTGCAAACAGCGTCGGGGTGTCATAACCAGCTGGGCCCGAGCAAATGACAGCCACATCGCCATATGTCTGCTCATGACACACCAGACTTGCCACCTCGTTCTTAGGTTGACCGGAGGGAGCGGTGTTTCCGTAAACGTAATAGTACCATGTCCAACTTCCTTTGTGATCGTAGAACTTGCCGACCTCTGTGACCCCTCGCCATCCCAACCTCCTCTTCAGTTCTCGAATTTCTGCAGCTTCGGTCCCAAAATTTTGTAGATGAAATGGCTCAAGCTGATCTGCGATATTGTCGAGTACGGCGGCGGTGCTTTTGGGAGCGGCGCGGATAAGGAAGCAATTGGCTTGTTGTGACGACACGCAGGAAGCTTTATGATGTTTCCAATCACCTTTCTGGCAGTCTTGGCAGCAGTAGGAAGTACTTTTGCACCCTCCACAGCGGAGTGTGCCGCGTTGCTTGCAATCTCTGGCCGCACATTGAGGGGTTGTTGTAGTATTATCTGAAGCAGAGCTAGGCATAGTTGGCAGAAAGACCCGGCAGAAGCGTTGAGCTGTGAAACCGGTCAGGATTGGGTTCGTTATGCTGCCTATGTGATCGCTTAATTCGTCGGGATTCGATGTACGACGTAGCGCATAGGGGAAACGCGTCCCATTTAGACGCGTCCCACTTAGACACGTAAAGCGATATCCCTCTTCGGTGTTGAACCGAGCTTTATCCGTTGAGTCGCAGCATCGTAATCACTAAACAATTGTCTGAATTTCCTATTCCTACCTGTAAATGGGCTATATCGGTGTTTAGAGAGTGATATGTTCAAAACAGAGCAAAGTTTTACTTTTAGTGAGGCGTGCCCAGTACCTTTGAGCAGCTCGTACCTTTGAGCACATGACTCCCCAACACTGATAGCTTCATCATGAGATATTCCGATCTTCTTCGAATTCGACCTAACGACCAGATAGCTAATTCGACGTCTTTTGCACTGTAATGTCATTCTCTATCGCTAGGGCGAGGCGGCTGATATCGCAATGGGGATAGTAATCCAGTAATTCGCCAGAGCCATTGAAGCAGGAACTAAATTGTTTATGCGTTGACTCCTTGATGAAGATGTCTTCGCGCCGACGAAGATGCTGATCTCTTGACATGATCCCACACTGCTTGTGGAAGTCGGCCATGGCTGTGAATAAACTTGGATGTTATCGGTCAACTCGATGACCGCTGCATGATTAGAACCATAACGTCGTGAAGTGACTTCCCCGTAACCCAACACTTCCGAAGTCGCGTCAGCAAGTGTGACGCAGTGACGTGCGAGTGAAGTGTACGCGTAGGGATGATATCTTGGCGGGCACGTTCTCAACTTCTCTGCACGCACGCCTTGTAGTCCTTCACTAGTCACTTGTGGTGATCTCAACTCACAACTGCTAGGACTCAGCGAATTTGCTGTCATCAAATATCACTTCATTCCGAGATTGAGAACAGTCAGAACAACGTTACGCTCTCATCAAGCCGCCGTCATTCCCTCACCAGTTCACCTCAACGATTTCGAAGGCGAAAAGAATCCAGTTACTCTCCTCTTGTCCTGCCCCACCTTTACCTCTAATCCCGATGTAAGTGAGCAACTGTCCTGCTCAAGCTCGTCTGCCTTTTACGGAAAGTGGATTGATGCGACTTCCTGGTGATCGTGCAACGCGTCACAGTACGGTACATGCTCACCATGCCACATAGATCACCGGAAATAGAAAACATGGCAGTCCTCAGCAAGCCCGCGGTTCCGATCATGACCATGCCTGCGGAGCTACGACTCAAGGTTCTTGCAAACTTGTTGCTGTCGCCAACGCCGATCATCGACCTGGCAAAAGGTGCGGTCTTCACGTCGGTGCTTCAGTCGTGCAAGCAGCTTTACGAGGAAGGCCGTCCGATCTTAGCCAAGAACATCTTTCGTTTCACCTCTGGCAAAGCAATGGTGTCCTTGTTGAAAAATGGGCCAACCTCGATAGTCGAGCATATCGAAATCGACCAGAACCATCTCACTCGTCTAGATGAAGTCGACGAAGAAACCTACTCAAAACTACGTGGTAGCCAGCTCGTCATGGTTTTGAAGATCCCTAGCCTAGGATACGAACTCTGCTCGTACACATGCGTTGGCGGCACGCCTTTCGAGGAGTTTGCGGGGCAGCGGGTGTGCGCACAGCGAAACTGGCAACCACCTGAGATATGGTACATGCATCACACTAGGGTTGAATCCATACTGGCAGGGGGCGAGCGTAACATGTTCCGGCTATGGAGGGAGATAGAACTTCCGAATCTCAAGAGCTACACCGTCGATGTTGGACCAAACCTGGCCACTTGGCTGTTTACGCGCCCTGCCGCTCCTGATCATCCGAACATCGTCTTGAAGACGGTGCCTATCATCGAACTCTATGAGAACCTTCTGTTGGGTGACGGGAGAGTCAAGTGCATCACGATTCGAGGGCAGAATTCTCAAATGCTGCAGGCGTTTTGGGACGCGCTCGCCTCCGGAAACACAGAGTCGCCAGAAGTTGGAAGAGTGAAAGCAGAATTCATGTCCGTCCCAGAGTTTTCCTTCCTCGCGGACGCTCCAAGGGGAGCTGTTCGCTTTCAAGGCTGAGGACATGAAGGGCGACAGCATGTGGAGGACTCACCGCTTCATGCTCAACGAGGTGGATTTCGCCAACCACGGAGGACATCCGGCCATGACCCCCATGAAGCTGGATCAAAAAGTAAGCGCAGGAAACTTAGGTTCTGCACTACGGGGCTTTTGTATCAGATTGATTAGACTAGCTTTGTGACGGGGATGCAGATAAAGGGCAAATATGGCTGTTGTGCGTCGAGGGACCATATAAATGCTACCAGACTACTATAGTTAAGCCATCTTAACTCACGTCCATTGTCTTCATGCACATCGTAGAGTCCTACACTAATCATACTCTAATACGTTCATAAGTGTGTTCAGTGCTTCTATGCATCTCTCAACTACGAGACCTTTCAAGACGCGATCTCGAGTATAATAGCGTAACGAGTTGACCAAATCTACGTTGGCTTTAGGAAAGCAGTAGCAAGCGTTCCTGGCTCTTTCACATCTTACAGCCCCGCCCGCTTTCAATCGTCACACCTTCTCCTCCGAGTGCGTGTCCTCGTCTCCATCGTATGCTCCAACACTTAGGTACAGTCCTTTCGCCGCGTATGTACCGCTACCGCACAACATTAGAGATTGCAGCAGATGTCGCTCCTTATCGCTCCGGGTTCCTTCGATTGAGCTGATGCCATGTATCGCTTTCCCGAGTCTCTGCGGGTCTAAGCTGCGATTGGGATAACGCTTACATCTGGCCTCTTATAACACAGGCCTTATAGGAAGGCTGGAAACCCAAGGATAGTTGGGTCGAGTAAGCTCGATCGGCATTGAGTGTATGACCCCTTAAGCGGCCGCCGTAACAGCGGGCAGGGACTTCTGCAAACGATATAGTAGGCATATGGTCTTTCTCTTAGCATCATAGCAAAGCTCCTGTTGGCGGTCTATTCACGGATTCGGTATACAACCTGACTGCCAGCCGCGAATGATGGTTCCAATGCAACGGTTCGAATCATTCCTCGGGCACTTGTAACGTGTTCTTCATCCACTCAAACTTCGGCGCATATCTTGCAATCACCTTGCCCTTTATCAGCGCCAGCGGCAGAGGTCCAAACATCCTCGAATCCCTCGACCAGGCCAGATTATCCCCGACAACCCAGCAGTGACCGTCCGGGATCTGTTCAATAGCCTGATTAGCGTCACGCCGCGGAAAACTTCTCTCTCTATCACATAGACTACATCATCTTCAGGAAATGTTTACCTGGATCATTATGCCCTTCCCCTCATCCGGCGTATCTCTTGAGACGAAATCCCCTGGCATTCCCACAACCCTCTTCATGCTATTGCCCTCAATGACTGGATGCTTGAAGCTGACTATGTCTCCAACCTCAATGTTGCGTCCGCGGGCATGATTCCATTTGCAGATGATAAACCAATCGCCGTTAACCGCTATCGTGGGCAGCATGGAGGGTCCATAAGTGCCATTGAAGGAGTAGACGTGGGCGAAGAAGAGATGTCCAATCAGATAGGCTTTCACGGGAAAGAGGTAATAGCGCGCCAACGTATCGATGACTTTCCTGCGAAAGCCATTGGCCCGGCGTGATGACGGGGGAGTAGGGGAGGGGGTATTGGGCGATGTGTCGGCTTTAGGCTCTGGAGGAGGTCTGGGCTTCTTTTTGTGACCGACTTTGGGATCGAAAGGCAGTTGACGGAGGGTTGATAAGGCTCGGCGGATCATAAAGCGGATGTCTGCAGCATGATATGGGAGTGGGTGACTTCAACCGCCAACACCGACGTTGATCAAGATGTGGAGTTCCGTCTCCTTTGCCGAAGAACAAGCGAAATGTGCATCGACACCTTCTCAGCTTCTCACGCTCGAGGGTGCTTTTGATTTACCATATCTCAGGATGATGTTAGTTGATTTATCAATAAAGGATTTCGTTGGCTTCCGCTGATGTAAAGTGATTAAACCTCATTTATTATTAACCCCCTGTCTCGCCAAAAATCGTCTCCCTTTACATGAACCAAACACAGCACAAATGCCCTCACACTCTGAAGGACTGCAAAAGATTATATCAGAGCTGATAAACTCGTATCATGAATTGAATAGCTCAACCATAGACGAGCTTTATGAAGAGCCAAGTCCCCTAGAGTTCATGAGATATGTAGCGAAGAACAGACCTTTCGTTGTTCGAAGAGGCGCTGCCGATTGGAAAGCAGTACAAAGATGGAATGCTGCCTATCTTCTAGAAAGGATGGGGCATCGGCAGGTTATGGTTGCTGTTACTCCTAAAGGGTAGGTGTTGGCTCTCGCGTCTTCCAATGTATCCGGAGTCTGTGCAGTTTCCGTGCAGAACGCCTTTGTAATAGACAGGCCAGTGCAGATAAGCATTATGGCTTGGCTAGAAGACCTCGCATTAGTGGCTGGGAAGACCTCAAATTCCATTCCGGTGTTAAGTTCTACAAGAGTCGTCACTGCAAATTGGAGGACGTAGTATGGCAGTCGTGGCTCTGTATACAAGAATATCTATTGTGAAAAAGCACAGCGTTTCCCAATCAACTCGTCTACAAGCGGGGCACCATTGGGGTAGTTCATGGTGCATCTCAGGAAAGCCGATACTAATCCGGTCGCAAGGAACGCAGACTCCACCATCCTCCACAATGAAACCCTCTTCTTTGTCAAGCCTCATGAGTCTCTCGAACCCTTCTCCGACGTCCTTAGAGACATCCAAACTGCCGAACTACAACCCACTCTATCTCCGGTAAAATACGCACAAACCCGTACGCACCATTCCGCTTACGCCAGATACCCGGTGCACACATGCTGACTGCCCTGTCAGAAAATGGAAATCTTCCGACTGAGTACTCGCCACTGTTCCCGGACTGCCCGCGAACCATTCCGTTTGCCCGAATCGCCCTCCAGCGTCCTCCGGACGCGATCAATTTCTGGCTGGGAAACTCACACAGCGTTACTGCGCTGCACAAGGACAATTACGAAAACATATATGTCCAAGTTATTGGGCAGAAGCACTTCGTATTGCTGCCACCGGTGGAGGCTGCTTGTGTCAATGAGAGGGAGTGCGTGAGCGCTACGTATGTCAAACGAGGAACGAATGAAGATACGGAGGCGAAGCCGGACAGAGTGAACAAGGAAGATGCTTTCGAAGTCGTACCTGACGAACCGGCTGCCACGGTACCCTTTGCGACTTGGGATCCTGATGAGCCGAACCTCAATCAGACGCCGTTTTCGCGGCTTAGCAGACTAATGAGGGTGACGCTGGATCCGGGTGATATGCTTTACCTCCCCGCTCTCTGGTACGTCTGTCTACAGTATACCCTTCCTTCTCGGGTTTTCTGAGGCATCACTTCGCCCTGTAACGCAATGCAAGAGGCCCTTGGTATTCTGAAATGCGAAGCTGAGTGTCAGCAGGTACCACAAAGTTTCTCAGAGTTGTTCGGAGGAAGGCCTGTGCTGTGCTGTCAATTACTGGTAAGACTTTGAGGTACCTAAGTTGAGGAATTACCGACGAGGGCTAAAGGCATGTCTATTAGGTACGATATGGAGTTCGGCGGTTCCTTCTACACTTTATGCTCCTTTGCACGTAGCGTGGGCCTATTAGCAGCAGGCAACAAGTGCAAGCATAGTGCGTAAGATATGTGACGGATGGAGTTCTAGGACATGTGAACGAGAACGATCTTGGTGAAGGGTATCTCCGCGTATTACAGATTTCGAAACTCTTGCCAAACAGACGCCGGCGCTATGCTATCTTCACCGCCTCAAAGAAAACTAAATCAAACCAGAAATTCCAAAATCAAGTGACCTAGGTCATATCGACCGTCCAAAATTTGACAATCTGACTCGCCTGTCGCCAAAGATAGTTACCGGATCTTTCTCGGAACGACCACTCCCTTGACCGTCCTCACGCTGTTCCAGACACTCTCCCCAACCTTCACAGGGAGCTTGCGTCCCTTCAGCCTCTGATCTACAAGCCAGAGGCCCACAACAAACTCATCCCTGGTTAATCTTCCCTTACCCTCATTATCCACCAGATCCCATACCTCCTCCAATACGTGATCGGGTAATCGGCTTCTCCTCCAGATGTCTCTGACCACCAAATTCGAAACGAGGTCTTTGCCTGCTTCGGCGGGAGTGCTGTTGTGCCGAGCGAGAAATGCCAATTCGACGGCTGAGAAAGGGATGTATAAACCTCTGTTTGCTGCCCACACACCTTCATAGCGTCTGCGCTCCCGGTCTGTAATCTCATCGCGCCAGCGTTTGCGGGTGCCTTCATGATGCTTGTTCGGGTGCTTCCTTGCGAACATACCCTTTGGCTTGGCCGCTTTGGATATTATCCCTTCGTCATCCGAGGAAGGTTGCCTCCGCATGGTGGTACGAGACAAGCCTTTGTTGGGGCTTGGCGTGCGAGACTTGTGATGGTGAAGGTGGAGGGAATGATGATGTGCGGTAGTGTGGCGTTTTGGAAGGGCAGGCCGAGGGTCAGGCGCTCTGGTCGGTGTGGAGACACGGGAGGAGGCAAGACTTGCGCCGACAATAGCGTTCGCGAGGGAGTCCCCAGTCACATGAGGCGTTACGCGCCTCTGAGGAAAGTCTGGCAAATCTGACCTAGGCGTTAGGAATTGTCTGGGCAAGGGTTTCAGGAGCTCTGGCGGATACCGGACCACACCAACGAGATGGTTTCCAGGCCTCATGCTCCCGTGGGAAGTGCCAGGTGGAGGATAAGGAGACCGAGCTACTGATGTGCTGTCATGCAGCTTCTCGGTGGGCCTCCTCGCAGGTGGTACTGTTGGCTTCTTCGGGACTATTATGGAGGGCACCTGAGTCATCTCCTCATCAGACTCATCATCAATCTCAGCTTCTACGTTTTGCGAGCGTGAGGGCAGCTGCCGACTTTTGCGTGTAGATATTGGCGCTCCATGCGCCGAGCTTGCTTGGTTGGTAGCACCGAGCACGTTGCGTCTTTCAGCACCAGTTGACTTTTCTTCTCGCCCGAGAACGTTTACAGGCCCTCGAGATTGAGGCCCCCCTCCACCGGTAGTTAAGACATCCGGATTCGAGATAAGGCGAAGGGGTTTTGGTGTCCTTATGGGTGGTGCCGTGCCTCGTGACTCTAGGACGGCTGTTGCTGTTGGACCGGTCTGGTTGCCTGAAGTCTCACTCTCGAAGAGTCGCACAATTGTGATAGTTGGCGCTATGGACGTCAAGTCATTCTTGCTGTCCATGGATGTCAGAGAGCTGGAAGCTGTTCTGGCCCGCCATGGCGGTGCTTGCGCTGATTCCATCTCTGCCTCGCCCCTGAAACCCAGTCGTGCCTTCGCTTCCCCTACTGTACCAGGAGGAGGGAGAGCGTCATTGTGTGAAGGATTGGGTGTATGACGCGCCGCGGCGAGGCTGGCAGCAGCAGCAGACGGTGATCGCCCTCGTGTTGTAAAGGTATACGCTTCATGGTGTGCCATTGAGCCTCCAGCCTTGACTTGGATAGGCGTTAAGGCAGATGAGGGCAACAGAGTCTGCTTGCTTTTCCCCGCGGAAGCAGCAGCTGACACTGCTCCATGACTGCGGCTGCCATTGTCCAGGATGGGCTGAGAGTCGGCCTTGGACTTCGCAAAAGCTGACGCTGCACCTCGAAGGGCAGCATTGCGAGCACTCGGCACTGGTTGTTGTTGTTGCTGATGGCTAAGTGAAGTATCTGTTCGCGAGATCGCGAGGCGGCTCATTTAGACTGCCAGGCTCAGCGCAACAGGCACGTGCAGTCGTCCAGCCTTTCTGCCGTTGGTGGTCCATGGAGAATTGCAGGTGGATGCTAGTCAGCAGCCGGCTTCAACGCCTTTGCGATTTGGAGCAGTTGCCATATCTGGACATTTAACAGCAGCAACCCTGTCTTACCGCCCACCGCTTATCTTCACGTGCATAGGCGCTCTTTTCGTGCGGGGGTGACGTACCGAGGTCTACTTTCTGCCTGTTGTTGATCTTTCTGACAGCGCCCGACTGAAGTTCAAAGTACAGCAATGCGGGTCAAGCTGCCTTTGAGTGAAGCATCAGGTTAAGTAGTGCAGCTTACTCGGGTTCGTTCGTGCAGAGTGTTGATATCACAAACACAATGGCGTCAGACACAGAGATGCCAGACGCCGCAGCGATAGAGGAAGAGCATCGTCAGTACGGTCATGGTTCCTTGACCGAGCAAGAGCTCGATGAAAAGTAAGGCATTTTGACCTGTAGCTGAAGCCACGAGACTAAGCAACACAGATATCCTAATCGCCCCCACAACCACAGCAAGACATTGCCCTTTCATGAATTATTCCTCACACTGTTTAATCCACTCAATGAGGTCAGAAAAAGGCCTACGGGTCCTACCATTGCGCGAAGAAAGCAAGGCAAGCATGGAGGTCCAACGAACCTCAATCCGCACGAAGCCCGGCGAGCGATCATTGAACGCTTTATCTCCAGATGGCGAAAAGAAGTGGGCAACGACATCTATCCAGCTTTCCGCCTGATCCTTCCAGAGAAAGACAGGGACAGGGCAATGTATGGTCTCAAAGAGAAGACTATCGCCAAGCTCCTCATCAGGGTCATGGGTATCAACAAGGAATCTGAAGATGCTTACAATCTGCTTAACTGGAAGCTCCCGGGTCAGACACTAACGAGCAGAATGGCTGGCGACTTTCCAGGCAGAGCCTACGAGGTGCTCCTGAAACGTTGGAAGCTGAAAGAGCCTGGTAACATGACCATTGGCGATGTCAACGAGCTGCTAGACCGACTCTCTATCGCTCAGAAAGATGAAGACATGCTACCCATATTCCAAGAATTTTACGACCGCATGAACCCGGATGAGATGCAATGGCTTATCCGTATAATTCTTCGCCAGATGAAGGTGGGAGCAACAGAGAAAACGTTCTTTGACATTTGGCATCCAGATGCGGAAAGTTTATTCAACGTCTCGTCTAGCTTGCGACGTGTATGCTGGGAGCTGCACGACCCCAACATACGGCTGGAACCTGATGATTGTGGTATCACGCTCATGCAATGCTTTCAGCCACAACTTGCACAGTTCCAAATGCATGACTTCGGGAAGATGGTTGCTAGAATGAGACCTACGGAAGAAGACGATAGCTTCTGGATTGAGGAAAAGCTTGACGGTGAACGAATGCAGCTACACATGGTTGAAGATGATCAATTCCCTAGTGGCAAACGCTTTGCTTTCTGGTCGCGTAAGGCTAAAGACTACACGTATCTTTACGGTAACGGGCTGGAAGATGAAAATGGTGCCCTAACACGGCATCTCAAAGATGTATTCGACAAGGGCGTCGGAAACATTATTCTAGATGGGGAGATGATTACTTGGGACCCAGAAACGGACGCGATGGTTCCATTCGGAACATTGAAGTCTGCCGCGTTGTCCGAGCAGCGAAATCCCTTCTCCAGCGGGCAGCGGCCGCTATATCGTGTTTTCGACATTCTCTGCCTCAATGACCATGTGCTCACAAATTACACTCTGCGTGACCGGCGAAAAGCTCTGGAGGCGAGTGTAAAGTCTATATACCGTCGGTTGGAGATACATACTTATGTCGAAGCGCACAAAGTCGAGGAGATTGAGCCATTACTCCGCAAAGTAGTAGAGGAAGCGTCGGAAGGTCTTGTGATCAAAAATCCTCGATCTATGTACCGGCTGAATGAAAGAAATGATGACTGGATGAAAGTCAAACCTGAATACATGACTGAGTTTGGTGAGGCTCTTGACTGTATTGTCATAGGTGGCTATTACGGTTCCGGGCGCAGGGGCGGTTTCTTATCCAGCTTCATGTGTGGCCTCAGAGTTGATCAGAACCAAATTCAGCAAGGTGCGAATCCTATGAAATGTTTCTCGTTCTTTAAAGTGGGTGGCGGTCTCACTGCCGCCGACTATTCAAGCATCAGACATCAGACAGATGGAAAGTGGAAAGATTGGGACCCGAAGAAACCGCCAACCGAGTTCATAGAGCTTGCCGGAGGCGACCGCCAGCTTGAAAGGCCAGATATGTGGATTCGGCCTGATGAGTCCGTCGTCATCTCGGTGAAGGCCGCTTCAGTTGCAGCTACGGAAGACTTTCGGATGGGCATGACACTGCGCTTCCCTAGGTTCAAGCGACTCCGAACGGACCGTGACTGGACTTCAGCTCTGTCTATACAAGGTTTTATTGATCTGAAGAACAATGCAGAAAGAGAAAAAAGAGAGAATCAGAAAAAGTTCACGGTTGACGATTCCAGACGTAAACGGCTTAAAACAAGACGTAAGAGGAGTCTTATCGTCGCTGGCAATGGAGAAGATGTAGATGCACCGTATGCTGGACCGCATACGGCAGTGTTTGAAGGCTTAAACTTCTGTATGAAACTCCAAGCTTGTCGCAGGGTGCAGAGATTGACCGCTGGTAGTCATTATCTCCGAGGCACTAAAGCCCGAAAAGAAAAGTAAAGTTGAGCTCGAACAGCTAGTCAAGGAAAACGGAGGCAAAATCTTCCAGTCAGAAGGCGCAGCTGAAAACATTATCTGTGTTGCGGATCGAAGTAAGTTCATGTCCGTTGGCACAGACGAGCTCTCTAACGACGATTCCACTTCAGAAGTCCTCAAGGTCGTTTCGCTGGTAAGGTCAGGTCGTTGTAGCATAGTCCGTCCTTCCTGGCTCTTCGATTGTATTCGACAAAATCAGATTGATGTCGGTCGACCAACACTTCTTGTACCGTTTGAGCCCCGGTAAAGACACACCCACCTGATGGCCTCTACTCGATGCTTACGCGCTCCTAGGCACATGCTCCACATCATTGAAAAGGATAGAGAACAAATCGAAAGCAATGTGGATGAATACGGTGATAGCTATGTCTGCGATGTCACACTGGATGGTTTAAAAGAGGTATTTACAGTCATGCTTTCATTGGGTAATGCTAATTGGTGAAGATCTACGAACGGATGCCCCTGGCAAAATCCAACAGGGACACTTCTGCATTGTTCGACGAGTTCGTCTCCCATGGCCTCGAGCTCAACGACTTGCCCGGCTTTATGTTTCAAGGCTTCACGATCTACTTCGACGGAGAATCTGCCAGCGCAATGAATGGTCATAATGTTAGCGAAGCTTGGCAATTAGGCGACACGGACGCGGATAAAGCTGCCTTACTTGCTGGCTTCGCTGGAGCGAGAATTGTCCATGACTCACGCCAGGCGGGTAAAAGTCAGCTCACGCACATAGTTGTAGGAGCCGATAAGTCAAGAGTCCGGAATCTACGGAAGATGGCCGCCAAGCAGTCGTAGGCACCTCTTACTGGTCCCATACGTTGACGATGCTGACAGCCCGATAGACCCACAGTCCCAAGACTTGTTTCAGTCGACTGGATCCTCCAGAGCTGGGAGGAAAAGACACTTCTTGATGAAGAACGTATGAGTGTACCAGCTTCCTCAAGCCGGAAAATGCACTAACTGGCGCTGTAGGCTTCGCCGTAGTCTGAGGAATCCGGCATTCATCATCACTCTCGAAAAAGTCATTTCTCATCATTGACATAAAACAGTCGGCACACCACCTCGCCCGGAATGTTGCTGAAGTCGTAGTACGTGTTGTATTGCAAAAGTCCAGTCAGTCGCCAGAACGGAGTCACGCGACGGTTTAAGTGGGTGCCCCAGTTGTGCCTTAGTCCATTTGCATAAGCTTTATCGCTAATAAGATCTACAGCCAATCTTGTCCATGCCTCGATCATAAATCTTTGTTACACGGCACAAGGACGGTAAGGGTGTGCTGAGCTCGCGAACCCCTGTAGACCTGACCTCGGATACATTGGAGCAAAGAGCAGCAAGATGTGCGGAAAGCGCAAATCTTAATGAGATAAGCAAAGCGTAGAAGCAAACGCCATGTAACATCATGTCTCGAGAAATTTCATCTAGTCATCTCCCCGACTCAAGATATCCCTGCCCAGTAACCTCCACAGTTCGTCAACATACCAGCGGCCAAGGTCTTGAGCATCTATTGGGGCTAGTGGAGGCATAGCTGGTAGGCGTGCAGGCATTCTTAGCACCATCTCGTTGTCATCACCAAATATCCCCTTGATCAGCGTCTGTTGTAGCCTCTCTTTGGCGTCCAGTGACAAAACGTTCTTGGGGCTTGTAGCGGAGGACCTTGGTGCCGAGCCTGTCTTCGATGAAGTTGTGCCTCTCTTCGCTTGCTTAAGTGCGGACGGCTGAAAGTCGAGATGATAGGGAGCAAAACTCAAAGCCCGCTCGAGGATGGGAATCAGATACAATGCTTCTCGTTTGGGATATGGCGTGCCCGTAACCGGCTCGGGTCCTTCGTCATCTACTTTGCTCCTCGGTGTAATGTCAATGTCATCCTGAATTGTTGGCTTTCGCTCTTGCTGCATGGCCCAGGCAAAGGCTCGCCTACCCATTCGCTGAAGCAGAACGAACATGAAGCCTTCAAAGAGCTCTCTTTGTGGAGCGGAGCTGGCATCGAGGTTGGACAGCATCGCCAGCAGGAGCTGGGAGATGGCCTTGGGTATGTCCGGCTTCTTCGTGTTTCTGTTAACTTGCTTGCCCGGTCCAGAGTCTGGCTGGTCCGCATCACCGCCCTTTTCTTCTGCCACTAGATACTCCTTGATGCATTGTAGCCCACGGTCAAACAGCATGATAAGGGCGTAGATGACTTGGCTTTTGTGTTCATTGTTCGTCGCATCAACAGTCGTCAGTTGCTCTAAGCCGAATATGAGAGATGTGAACGTGCGTGCCACTGCGAGGGTCAGCGAGGCGAACTCTTCATCTCGCTTTGTTTGCGCTTTGACTGGCATGCGTTGGCGCTGCTTCTGTGCTTGTGGCGAAGAATCACTAATGTCGGGGCGGCTATGCATTTTCGAGCAAGCGGTTGTGAGGACAATGGCGGTAGCTGAAGCGCACTGCACCAGGGCCGACGCGAGCGCCGCGGTATTTATCGTGTATTCTCGGCAAAGTGAATGCACTCGTTTTAGGTGTCTTAGGGTGTCAGTGCCCGCTATGAATCTGGTCAGTCGTGCTGCGATGATAGGAAGCTCACAAGCGTACCGTCATTGCTGGTATCCAAAGCTTCAAAGTCATCCTCAAGGCGTTTCGCTGGGGCTTGCATCTGATGCGGAGATTCATTGCTAGACTTGGTGCCTTTCGTGCGCTTGGCAGACTTTGCATCTTTGACCGACTCAGCTTCTGCTCTTTTCCGCTTGCCGGGGGACCGTATTTGGTGCTCTCCGATATCAGTCGCTCTGAGCTGCGCACAGAGACTGGTTATTTCTTGTTTGAGACTGTCGATTTCGGTTTGACGATCGGTATGCACAGCTTGAGATTTCTCGTAGAGCTTCTTCCAGTACACGGCGCCGGCAATATGGCAGTGGCTTGAAGTCGGTGGTAAGTCTACAGGGCCGGGTCTGATCTGCTCCCGTAGCTTCTCTATGTGCTCTGAATGGAAGAAGGAATCAGTCAAGGGACAATGATAAGTGACGGTTTGGAGTTACCTCTAATTGTGAGCTCTGGCGGCTTTGATCTTACAACAGCAAGTGCAATGGCAAATTGAAGACGCGAGGGTTTGAATAAATGGGAGGTAGAAGACTCAGTTGCTGCGCGGTCTTTGGCTGTCATTGCGGCTCGCACTGAAGGTGATTTCTGACGAGGAATATCTGAAGGTCAGGGTCTATCTTTTGAGCCTCGTCGAAGCTCTACCGCCCACACGTGCTTGAATCTCTATCCAGCAATGAATCAAGTTTGTCACGGGCATGGATTCTTGTTTTCGAAAGGGCACGAGTTGTGAAGGCGTGCTTGACAGTGATACTGCCAACAGTCTGGACACCTCATCACGGATTCAGGATAAGGAGCGTTTCGTAGTTCCAATGGCACTCCACTCCCTTAGAGGCGTACTTGACAGCGATACTGTGAACAGTTTGGACCGGTCATCACGAATCCAGGACATGGAGAATTCTGGAATCTCGGTGGCACTCCACTCCCTTAACTTGGACAGGAATACCAGAGGTAGTCCCTAGGTCTTGCATGGTTACAAAGCATGTTGGCTGTAGTCAGGACCTCGCAAATCATAGTCTACATCTGCTAAGATTTAAGTGAGTCCTTAGTTCTAGCTCCTTAGTCCTCCGTGCACTGCCACTTAGTGTCAGATAATACATCTTGAGTCATCTGAAGCGGGAGTGTCCGAATCCCCTTTGTTTGACAGTTGATTTAGCTGGACGATCATTCAAAGGCACAATGATCCTCACAAGAATAGCTTCGATTAAGTATCTATACGGTATATTGGACACGTCTTGACTGTCTACATGTTGGCGGCAGACTCGTTAAGAAATGCGTCATTGATTTTAAGGTCAGATACAATAAAAGTGTGGCTATTAAAGGGTACCTAGGTACCTCAGGGACCTCCCACTGCCTCCGTAGTTAGCAGCCGGGGACGGTATGACGTTTTGCGGGCCGTAAAGCCTTGGACATGAAGTAACATTAACCTAATCTATCTGTGTTCATAGTCGGAGCACTTCAGACACCACATCTATCGCCTAGAAGGAAAATCTCATTCTCTACCAGGAAGTAAATCCCTAGGAACTCAATTGGCTTCTCAATGGCTGCCAACAAACAGGACTTTCGACAGCGCGCGCAGTCGGTTGCGTCTCCCCAGACGCCATGGAACCCGCGATTTAGCTTCGACTCTGGAAATCAGAATGAGCAAGACGCAGAGTCCTTATCAGTGAATTGGAAGCAGATGGGTTTACGTACGCAAGAACTGTCCTCCGACACGCTAAGACGGCGACCGACTCGTATAAACACGGTGCGCGCCTACCATCAGCCCCAGAGACCGAATTGGCAACCCGGAGCAGAGCCTGGTATTGATACCACCCTTGACGACGCTGAGCCGCATGGAGGGAGGTTTCGAAGGCATTGTGATATTACGGTTGTAGATTTCTCGGCCGAGAATATGGAAAATCATCACTTGGATAACAACAGCCTTCCAGAATTTTTAAAGAAAGCTCGAGAAGATTGGGTAGCCTGTAGGTGGATCAACGTCAACGGGTTGAGTTGGGACGTCATAAAATTGCTGGGCAATGAAAAGAGGCTGCACAGGCTTGCAATTGAAGATCTCATGAACACGAAAACGAGGGCCAAAGTCGACTGGTTCTCGGATCATGCGTTCATTGTCATGACGCTGCAGAAGCTGGTAAGGCTTCTAGGGGACTATGATGATGGCGACTTCGAATCGCAGCATGGTGGACAAAATGGCCCAGCAGGCATAGCCAGCTACGAAGGAAGGACAAACTGGTTCAGGAAACTGGTCGGGCAGAACCACGGACACAACGCATCTAAGCCACCCGCACCCCTGGATACCTCAGGTGATATGGACGACCCTTTTGGAGGCTACATTGCGGCACACAATTCTACAAATCCTTCGGCCCCAGTTAAGTCAATCCGCACCATCCAAAGATACCGTGGCGGACCTAACCAAGAGCGCATTGAGTATATGGAGCGGCATTCGTCTCTTGCCAAAAGCGATCTGGCGGTTGCTATCGAGCAAGTCTCCATCTTCATCACGAGCGACAACACCGTGATCTCATTCTTCGAGCATTCAGCTGAAGATGTTGAAATCCCCATTCTGGCTCGCTTGCGATTGCCAGAGACAGTGCTCCGCCGTAGTTGCGACGCCTCGATGATTGTACAAGCAATAATGGATGTCATTGTTGATTTGGCAATCCCTGTGGTCGCCGCCTATGAAGATGTCATTGGTGAGCTCGAATTGAACGTCCTAACCGACCCAGAAATATCACACACGACATCTCTCTACATCGTAACTTCCGAACTCAACAACCTGCGTACCACCCTACAACCTATTTTCTCCCTGGTTAATGCCCTGCGTGATCACAAACCTGAGCCTATTGGTACACCTGGCCTCTACGGCAAACCTGGTAAGGTATTAGCATCTGACATTACGATCAGTCATGTTGCGCACACTTACCTCGGTGACGTGGCGGATCATTGCGTGACGATTATGCAGAGCCTGGACCAGATGGTAAAGAATGCGGATGATATGATCAGTTTGCTGTTCAACTTGATGGGCGCATTTCAAAATGAGAGTATGAAGCAATTGACTGTTGTCACGATCTTCTTTTTGCCATTAACATTTTTGACGGTCAGTGATAACCACATCATCTTAACCTCTCAAGAGTCCTGTCTGGCGTACTATAATTTATCTGCTGTTAGCACTGTTGTACCTATCATACAGCTCGCTTTATCTTCTCGGCGGCAACGCTTCTTGACAAATGATACGTTAATGCAGAGCCTACCTGATGAGCTTCATTTACGTTCCCTGGACTGGTCCTAACTCATATGTATTTTGCTCTTAGAAAGAGAACTTGTAAGCATGGTTTAATGACGCATGCTGACTCGCGCATTAGGGATACTTTGGTCAGAACTTCGCGCGTTTCAAAGGAGTCGAGGCTCATAGTGATGCGTAAGTTTCGTCTCCATCTAAGCAAGATGTGAATACAACCGAAATTCAAACTCGTGAGGTCTACGTAGAGACTCCGAGCGAGCACAGATCGTTTTACTGTTGCTCGATTCTGATAACCACTCGATCATCTGTGGAAAGCCGCCCTAAGTCCTATAACATGCTTTTCGTCTTGTCGAGAAACATAGAAGAGACTGTTGCTAACTCTGGCTTAGCTTCTTCTGGTGGATTGCCATCCCTACCTCTATTATCACCGTTGTAGGACTCATGTAAGCCCGCCGATACCTGTCTTTCTTCCCGTGTGGAGTTAGGTTAGCTACTAATCCGCTGCGTGACCCAGGTGGTCATATATACAACGATTCTTCGTGAAGACAAGACAGCGCCGTATCATATCCCAGTCTCGAAAAGCAAGATTTGAGAGGGAAGGGGCTAAATGGAGGCCATGATTTAACCTTGGCGGAGAAGCGCGCGAGCTTAAGACATTTGACACATGGTTTTACTCGACGGACGTCTAGTCACCTACATCTAAAGGCCCGGAGAAGTCCAAGCGAACCGGTGAAGGTAGCGGTAAAGGCCTGAGACGTTGCTGGAACTGCATAGAGACCTCGCGTGCTGAAGTCCGAGGCAAGCACAGGAACTGCACCAGACATGCCACGGCTTGCCGGATAGCTGAGGATTGCCTGGGATTCCAGTGCAAGTAGTCTTAACTGCGCCGCTCAGAACGCAGCTCTGTGGCCTCCCCACTCCCCAGGGCCGTTCTGATCAGCTGGTGTCAAAGGTTTCCCGTGGCTATGTCGCTCTACTGCAAATCCGTGGATATACTCGAGCCTCGTCTTCTCGGCCACCTCGCGTCACAACTCATAAGCACAAAGAGGTCAACAATAACGCCGCTGGATTAACTCGATAGCAAAGTCCAAGTGTATCCACACATTCATGTCCGCCAAGCTTCTTACCCTTGATTGGCCGAAGAATTATCGCTCTGTGATATCCGACCCGGACTTCTTGGTTGTTTATACGGCAATGCCAGCACCAACCCGTTCATGTTAATGGGTTGGAAGCCTGTGGCATGGAGCATTGCAAGCACGAGACTTTGAAACAAGACGACTTGATAGCCAGAGGGGATATCGACTTGGAGCTTTGAGGGGCAGTCCCGGCCAAAGGCGGTCACAAGAGGGAAGCAGCAGGCGCGCAACAAGACTAGTAAAAGATATTACGCCTGAAGATTTCCTACTTCTATTTCATGTCACTGATGCTTTGTGTGCTGCTCGTCTCACGAGCTGAAGCATTTTCCATAGCCTTGGTTTCACACTCTTCTGCTTCTCCAATGTTCTTCCCTCGTATGCGTAGCTCCTGTTGTCTGTCAGCGGACAATAAACAACTATGTCTGACCTCCTGTGGCTTATACAATAAACCTCGTTACATACAAACACGTCTTACTTGTCATCATGTAGCTTCGAACTCATCCCCACCAGAGCATTACCTACACTGCTGATACAGGCGCGATCTCCAATGGAGATAACCCCACATACGTACGCGTGCTATAAGGAGCAAACCTATTCGGTGACATCATTAAGAAACTTTGTAAGAGCTCCAAACTACGATAGACACATTATGCGTTCCAAGCATGAAGTCGAAAGCGTAGAAGAAGCTCCACTTCTCTGAGAGCGCTGCATCCTCAATACGACCAATTAGTACGACAGCAGGGATCCCTTACAATTGGAAACTTCGAGCACCACTTCTCCCAATGGCCAGTACATGACAAAGATCGGCAGCTCCGCAAGACCATCCTTG
The DNA here is from genome assembly GCA_021030975.1 of Lichenothelia convexa. NCBI lineage: Eukaryota > Fungi > Ascomycota > Dothideomycetes > Lichenotheliales > Lichenotheliaceae > Lichenothelia > Lichenothelia convexa. The sequence continues at coordinate 39,159 of JAGFMK010000021.1, forward strand.
CTTTCTTTGAAAGCGGTTCCAAGCCGTCTGTGCAACAAATTATCAGATGTCGCTTCGAGGGTGAGAAGAAGCTCTTTCCACATGAGTACTTTGTGAAGGTCCAAAGATCTCGTGTCGGCGAGCGAAAACGATTCTTGCTGCGTGTGCCGATAAGAGGTCTAGGTGACATCGTTATTGTAAAGGCAGCATCGTCATCGCCGTAGGAAAATAGTTGTCATCATCCTAGACTGATAATCATCGGCATGGGCTTCATCAACTTCAGACTCAGTATCATCATTGGTTCAAAACATCATCAGATTAATCCAGGGGCTGTAGGCAGGGATGTAGAAGGTTGCTTCGAGGGCCCAGGATTGCGTTGTGCAGGATATGGCGGAGATGTTATAGTTATCGAAGCGCGCAATGATTCTCTTGCGGTGTGAAGCTCGCTTGATGCAAGTACCTAAGTTGGCAACAATGACATTGCACCAGGGTGTCTAGCAGACACGAACGGTTTTCAGCAAAACGCTGACACGCGAATCCAGGCAAATGATGCAGGAAGGCGAATGATGCCATGAACTGACCCAATTAGAATTTTTGTTCTATAGTCGTTTGAATAGTTGGTTTGGAACGACAATGTTAGCTCGATTTGAACGCACTGATACAGAGGTTCTAAGCGGTCAAGACCAACAAGATCGTTGAGTTGTGCGGCACGCCTCTTCCTTGGTCTACAATGGCTGTGAGAAAGGCCTACTGCGCGGTGCGAACACCGAGGACGTTACGAGCATGGGTCATGGAGCTGTGTAAAGATCGACCTCTAGAACAGCCAAAAAAATCACTTTCCCGTTCTGGAACGACCAGATTACATGGATGACGACTGGAAATCGCGTAGACTTGATACGCTCCATTTAAAAACGAGTTACGTATGCCTGAAGGGCCTCGAGCCTTGATCACAGCATCTGCTGTACAATTAGACGATATAAACGTTCACGCTGTACAATGCAGGTAGAGTTTCTCTCATCGTTTAATGACAGCGAGACCCCTTCCATAGCCGGTATCCCAAGGTCTCCCAACCTTTGCCATCTTCTCGCCCACAAACCTACTTTGCTCATCCACGTCACGCTCCGTCATAACCCTATTCTCATGCGCCTCCTTGATTGACCTCGCCTCCCGCCGCGAGATCTTCCTAAACATGAATTCTATGCGCCCTTCGCTCGTTCGGTAAGATACCCTAGTCGGTACAAACGGTGCCCATTTCCTGATCAAATCCGGAATCGCTCGCCTTTCCCACGCCTTGTTCGGCCCGGCATGACCCCTTGTGTTCGCAAGGAGCCAGTGCACCCACTGTTTCACGTAAAAGTGTGCTTGGCGGCGCTGGAGATTCTTGATCTTGACTTCGGATCTGAGCCTTGACCTGTGCTGGCCGAACGCCACGGTGTACGTTGGAAACCTATCGACGAGCGCTAACCTCGCCTGTGCCATTCGATACTCTTTGTACAGTTGCCGGAGGAGGAGGCGCCCTTCTTCCATGACGAGCGTCATGCGCTTGAGCGCGTCGCGGTGGAAAAGCGTCTTGATGAACTTGTGATACATGTCCATTGTTGGCCGGACGTTGTATGGAGGACCGGTCATCGTGTCCCATAGTTTCTCTACGGACTTGACCGGGATCTGGCCGATTGCTGCGCCTAGCTCCTTGTCTTGACGGAAACGCGGTGTTGATAGGACGAACGTCCAGTTGAACAGTCTCGCCCAAACAACATGCGTGATGGGTAACCGGTAATGACGCGAAAAGTAGTCCACAACACGCATAGCTGTCGCTATCTGATTGTTTGAGCCATAAATCTCCACGAGATCAAGAAGGATCTGAGGGCTCGGGTAGAATGGTGAGGATGGCGGATATGTCTTCACAGGCGGAAGTACTGCTTCGATTTTACTCATCAGGTGTTGCATGTTTACATTCCACATCTTCTGCAAGATCAAGTTGACGCCGTACAAATCCCCTTCCGCTGCCATGGCGCGCATGACCCAGCGGAACGTTGTCTCATTGGCCACCACATGCTTGGAAACCATGTCGTTGAAGATAGCAACGCATTCCTGTTTGATGCCTCCTCTTCCTACTCTATAATCCTGAAATATCAAGCCCAGCTTCTTATGCTTCCTCGCCATTATATTAAACGGGATGACCCTGTTCCTGCCAAAACGCCCCGTGTGATGCCTCCGATTGTTGACTTTTGCGCCCAAATAGTGGTTGTAACAATACACGTTCGGCACCACTTCGTCCCTTTGCATGTCCTGCCAAATCCCGTCCGCCGCATCTCCGCTTTCAGCAATCTCAGCACACCGCAACATTCGCGTGTAATCCACCACGTTGAGCGGCATGCCCGCTGCTCTTCTTGCTGATGCAACATCCTTTATAGCAACGATAAAGTCTTCGAGCAGCTCTTCGATTGGTCGAATCTTCAGTACGTTCACCTGAATCGGGCTCAGGCCCTGATAGACCTCGAGAAGTTTCTGTATGTAATTGTCCGAAGCAGCGATCCTAAGGACTTCCGTCACAGTAGCAGGAGGCAGCCAAGAAACGTGATCTGGATTCTTGGACGCAGCAACAAAGGCGCTTATGGTTCGTTCAGGGTCTCGAAAAGCCAAGCCTAGAGCGAGCTCTTGTTGGAGGCCCACAGCATCGGTCTGCAAGCTATCGTCAAGGGCATGGGAGGCGGCGTCGAATCTTCCGCTATGACGGATGGTTTCATGAAGCGTGTCAATCTCGGGATTCAACCCTCTATTGTTCCCCTCCTGCCGAGCTTTGAGATTGTGTTCTTGCCAACGCCGTCCAGCGACGATGCGGTTTCCGCCGTTATGACCATCTTCAGGAGGAAGAAGAAGCGCAACGTTATCGTACTGAGGCGCTGAGTACGTTTGCTGATCGGTTATCTGTGCGAGTGCACGTTTTTGACGGTAGCTCCGCCGCTGGCCGGGTTTTGCACGACATTGTAAGCAGATCCAAGGTCGAGCGCTCAATTGCGAAGATGACGAGCTTCCTGAAGTGGGTAATGATGCAGACGCCCAGATTCTGGACAGCGCGGCATTCATAAAGCTGCTCCCAGGGACGCAGGAGGAGTCATATGCAGCTCAAGGAACATTTCATGATGTTAAAGCTGGGGTAAATGGAAGCGCGCTTGACTCGCTTATCCCGCTAAACCTTATATTGCACCACTCATTTCAGAACTCACTCTTCATATGATCACAGAACATGAACGCAGTAATGGCAGACGCAGAGGAGAGCGCAACCCCGTCTATTAATGAGCCTCTCGACCTAGTACGTCTCTGCCTCGACGAAATCGTCTTTGTAAAGCTACGAGGAGATCGCGAACTCAAGGGCAGACTCCACGTACGTTGACCTTGCTCTACGGACTTCGTAAACCCGCAGGCTTGTTACTGACGGTGGGTTCTGCTTAGGCATACGATAGTCATTGCAATCTGGTACTCGGCGATGTTGAGGAGACGGTGTACGTCATAGATGAGGATGAGGAGGACGATGTAAAGGTCAGCCTTGCTGCGCGCGCACACGTTCCACATCAGGAAAGGATGCCGTTGCGGAGAGGACCTGGGCTTATGTTTGGGGTGATTTAGCCGATCAAAAAGCAGTCTGAGATGTTGTTCGTTCGAGGGGACTCGGTCGTCCTTATCTCGCCGCAGACATCGTTGTAATCCGATATACCGCACATCCTCAGAGCCACGTCCCTCAAGTAACCGAAAGACACAATCAACTTGTGAGATTGAAATGGGATATCCATCTCCGCCAGTCGAGGATGACAAAATCACGCCACGAGGTTTACTAGTCCCCCGGCTAGGATGCCTGTGGAGCAGACACATGCAGGAGGCAGCCTTATTGAGGTCGTTAACAACGTGCCTTTGGGAAGCCATTTGGGACAATAGCTCGACAAGGGAAAGGCGGTGGATCAAAGTGTGCTTCGGTTCACTCGTGTAATCATTGAAAGAGAGAGGTGCTGCAAGCAAAGGCAACTTTAGAAGAGACGTGAGACTGAGGGAGGGTATGCTCTTCATAGCAGGCATCTTACGACAGGCCACCATCTTCAGTACCGGCCGGGACTGCCCTGGTCGGAAGCTACTCGTTCATGATGGGAAACCTTTGGGAGACATATTAAGTAATCGGTTGATTCTTTGTATTCGTCCAAAGTGCTCGTCATTGCTGGGTATCGGCGACGTCTTAAGCCAATCGTCACGTAACAGTTGAGTGATAATGGTCTGTTAGAATATGTCACAGCGAGTTAAAGGGTGCAATGAACTACAGAGATTAAATGTTACCGTGAGGTGACTCGCCACTTGGAACCGGAACCGGAACATGTCCGCTTAGTGCTGTTCGTTCTCAATTCAACTCGATGTTTTTCTATCTACACTTCTCGTACACCTTGCTCTATCCGCCTTTCCCCTCGTATTCACAAACGAAAGCTCTTCCTCGCACTACAACTCGATGCTTGCAACCGTCATTACCATCATACCATCGTAAACAAGGTCGAGTCAGCACAAGACCTGACTGCTCCATGATCCCAGTGACAACTACTCAAAATCCCAACTTGGTATCTCCCAATGCGCCAACAACAGAAAAGCCATCATCAGGGAGTTCTGCCAGCCAAGGAGAAGTAGCATCTTTCCTCGATGTTTCCCGCCGGCAGCGACGAGATCGAACAAACGCCACGGGAGTGCCTCAAAATCGTTGCACCACGCCGCAAAAGATGGGACGCCGTGAGCCCAAGTTTTCTGCTCCTAGCGTAGCTTTGATGAGCAAATTGCCCTACAAATAGCTAGACTTACCGGCATCCAGATACGGTATCGCCATATTTTCCGAAATAAGTCGTGCGTGCCTTTGGTACAGCGCCGTATCTGGTCCGGTAAGAAGTTTTTGTAAGATATTACGGTTAGTAAAATGAGATAATCCGTAGCCTTGAAGATGTGTTCGGTCGACAAGTGATTCGGCCAAGACACTGAAGGCGCTGGCATGGACGATAGGGGTTCAAGAAAGTCTGCCGCATCTTGCGATGTCGTCAACGCAAGCTGTTCGCCTCCAGCCTCCGCTCTTCTTCCGGTTACTGGCGCCACTTTCTCGTCTGAGCGACGGAAGCTCGAATCCTTTCGACACCTCGGTTTCGACAAAGAGCGAAGCACGCTTGTACCGCTTGTCGGCGTACTTTTCGTAAACAGCACTGTGATGCTGCTGCGGATTCTCGCAGCATTCGAGCATGACTGCCAAGAGGGGCCGGAGTTGGGAATATGTGTAGTTTGAGTAGTACACGTGAGCGTGTGACTGCACAAACATTAGCATGATGACGTATAAGTACTGAACCAGTGATCATACCCAGTCGCCTTTCCGTAGCATCAACCGTGCTAAGCAGTGAGCTCCCGCGGCCCAGTAACTAGGCACCACGCCGACGAACCTCTCGTCGACGACGCCTACCTCCAGGAAGTACTTTGCCAGCGTCCTGGTCTCTAAGTCATAGTCATCGGCTTTACTGATCCTTCTCAGAAAGCTCATTGGGCCTGGCCAACCCAGCTCGAACTGCAGCATTGACAGCATGAATCGTTCTGCCTTTAGTATCTCGTCAACGGTATAGCCTCCGTCGACCATGTAGACGATTTCTTGGACGGATGGGCAGTTGATCTCCTCATATTTGGCGGCGACGAAGATCGCAGTGGCGCCTACCAACTGAAGCTTGCCCAGCGATACGATTTTGCAGGATAGGAAGCGGTCGATATAGTTGACACAGAGGAAGAGGGTTTCGGGAAGGAGAGTGAAGCGGTGATGCACTTGGACGAGCCAGTCCATTAGGACACCCCGCATGGACCACTGGATTTCTTGTTGATTTTCCATGTAGTGAGGGTTTGGCCGCATGCGTTCCTTTACTCCAAGTCAGTACAAAGACCCCATGAATGCTGCAAGAGGAGCACAAGTGCACAAGTGCAGAAGTCGACAGATCTTTCTTACCTCAAGCTCTCTCATGTACTGAAAGATCTCGTCACCATACTCAGCGACCATGGACGTGTCATAAGCCTCATCGGCAACATCATCCTCCGTTTTCGTGGCTTGGACATATAATTTTGCTGCTTCTATCTCCCTCTCAACTTTTGCAGTTACTCTTGGCGCAAGGATAATGGTTGCTCCCTGTGTGGTGTTCTCCGAACGCGATCTCAGTGATCGAGCCGTTGTATAACCATCGTCCTCGCAAAATTCCTCGTCTTCATCCTCATCCCACTCTTCTTGGGCTTCTGATAGTGGCACGACCTGAATTTGAACGTTCTCCTTGTAGGCATACTGTGAAGATATGTTGACGGGCTCTAAGACTGGAAGGTAGTTAATCTCATCTTCCGACTGAGAGGATGCTGTGTACGTGTGGTATAAATGCTCTTCAATCCGACGTGCTGAGTGGTCTGAATAGAGTTGCCGGTCTGCTTTGGTTTGCCCATGTAGCTGGCCCGAGTAGATAGGAGCAAGAAAGTCAGAAGTGGGTGGTAGAGGGCCCTTCTTCAGCGTCACGACAGTGTCGCTTTCTATAGGTTTGAGGTTGTTTTGAAGGGGTAAAGGCTCAGGGCGGATATGCGGTTGGCTTTTGGCATGTCGGGGCGCAAGTCTGCGATTCGTAGCCGCACTCGAGGTGTTGACCTGGGCTTCTAGCACAGAGACCGCTGATGGCTGCTCTAGAATCGCAGACACCTTCTCGGCAAACATGGTGGTACTTCTCTTTACAAGCGGCTTCCTCATATTTGCAGACGGCTGTATTACCTGAGACAGACCTTCCTCCGCCGTGTGCCGTGCATTTGCTGAAGTAATCCCATGATGTGTAATCGACCCAAGGATTCCTTTCAGTCCAGCAACGGACAGCGGTCGTTGCGCCGGCCGTTGTAATCCTGCCGACTTCCCATTCTCTTGCCCACCGACAGCTTTCCCTGTGGTCACTGGCTTCACATTTTCCTTCAATGCTCCCGTAATAGCAGCATATGCAGCTTTTGTTGCCAACGACGAGTCGTCCTTGGCCCCTTGCACGTTTCTCAAGGTGTTGCTAACGTCACCGAATGCCGTACGTCTAGGCACCTGTTGCACGGCTTGCCCATTCAGTAATGCCGACAGCGCTGGGGATGATTTGTTCCGCTGATGGATCGTTTTGGTGGTCACGAAAGATGGCGGTATGTTCTCGTCTTGAACTCGGAGTGTTCGAAGGGGTCTTTGGGGCTGAATGAGAAGGGAAGACATTAGCGTAAGGCCCCACGGAAAGGAGAAGCTGTCCAGAACACAGTGTTCAATGAGTCCCTTGCTTTAATTCTTCTTAGGTAGCAGACGGTTGCCCGAGGTGATTGGTGTTAAAAATTCTAGCATACATATGGGCATACGGGAAGGACCGGGTGGACATGCGAGAGCAACCGCGTGCAAACATGTGACCATGAAGCTCACCTTGGCATCCATCATTGTGGCAATAGAAGATCCAACACTTGGAAACGTGAAGAACTTCGAGCGACAGTATCATCGGGCGGGCTACGGCATTCAACGTCTGGTCAACAATGCCGTTCTCCGAGACAAGGGTGTTAGGGGCTTCGGCGAGGTCGGTCGAGTGCGCTGATGTTCCAATGCTATAGTGGTGCCATGCGCGGAAGTGGTTAAGCAGGATATAGCAGACCAGGCGACGATAGATATTGTATCGCGTTAAATGGTGCGTGGTATAGAATGCACAGAATTTGTTGGATGGAGCCACGCTCGTCACCTTTGCAGGGAGGTGGTTTCGCGATTGTTTATCGTAGCAACGCGGCTAGACCCGATTCCGCTTCGGACGTGGAACCTTCCCCGTGCTGCCTTCCTTGCAACAACGCTTGTATAGCAGGCCTCAGTAATCGCGTCCACTGTTGTGGCCGAGAAATTGGACTTATTCCAGAAGTGGCCCAAGAAGATAGCCATTTGAAGTGGCCATTCGACTTCTCACTTTTACTTCCGAGCTGGCGCAACTGGTAAGACACCACGACTCGCGTAAGGCAACCGGCTCCGCTACGCAGCAGTACTTCAGACATGAGAAAAATGTTTTCTATATACTCATACTATTTTTGAAGCGTTTCGGTAGCCGCCGAAGCTGCGTCTTCGATGATCTTAAGCCATCGCTGTAGACCTTTCCAGTCTCGCGCGTCCACGGTCTCAACCAACCCAGGGAACGTAGCCCCTGCATATCCGGTCCACAGACCAGGCGCAAATACGACATGCTTGAACCAGCTCCTGCCATCCAGCCCAGACTCATACAGGAACTGCCGCTCAAGGTATTTGTACTTGTCATTGATCTTGCGAACGGCGTAGTACAGCTTCACTCTTTCCCACCACTTCCACCAAGGAATTTCGGGCGCAGAGGCGAGATAGTTAGACATTTCCGTAGCATGTGTGTCATGGTCGACAGACGCATTGTATAGTTGATGTAGTGTTGACGCAAGTTTGTGGAAAGACACATTGGAGTTCATAGAATCAGCAGTGCTATTGAGTTTCGACTCTACGGCTGCTAAGTATCCAAGGAGGGCTTGCGCATAGTCGGTTGCGTTGAATTGGATGATGGGTTCCTCGACGAGCTTCGCAGCGAGAAGGGCCCAGATCTTGGTGATAGCCACGTGGTAATGAAAGCCCGGATCTCCATACTTGTTCATCCAGTCGAAACTGTCGTAATTCGAATGGTAGTGATATACTGCCGTGTCCGAGCCAAAGGAAATATCTGCACCAATGGAGAAGCCCATGTCGACACAAGGGATGCCAGCAAAATCCTGAAAAGCCGTAAAATCGCTTCCGCTGCCTATAGTCCGTATGTGCTTGTTCCAGGTATCGCCAACAGTCTGATTTGCTACAGTCTGGTTGGGTGAAACAACCATCTGCGTGATGTTTATGAGTGCTTTGTTTAGTAACGGTGCAGCAGCGGCGATGAAGCGTGGGCCAACTGTCCCGACGTCGACGTTCAAGTAGGCGATAGCGGACCTCGAGAGCCAGGGAAGGTATTCTTCAACCCACTCAGTGGAACCAATTAGGCCATACTCCTCCCCATCCCAGCTGGCAAACACCATCGTCCGCAGAGGCTTCCAACCTGCTTTGAGGGCTTTGCCGAAGCTCCGGATGACCTCGTTCATGGCAGCTGACCCGCTATTAGGATCGCCGGCACCTCCAGCTATCCATGCATCCCGATGATTACCGAGAACAACAACCTCGTCCGGCAAAGTACCGTTGATTATGCCAATCACATTCCAGATTGGAGTAGTCACGTAGTCCTGTTCATTGACAAGATTAAGTGCCAGGCCTTCTGGTGACGGGCCAATGTTGTAATTGACGCCTCGATAACCCAAGCCTCCCCGGTGCCAATGTTCGTTGAATGAGGACGCCTTCGGACCATGGCCATTGAGAGCCTTCAAAAGTGGAAGAGCATCCTCATACGAGATCGGAATAGACGGTATAGATGGTATGGCGCTGTCAACGGGTTGACGCGGTACACCGGGCTTCGATGGATAGCCTGGCGTAGTCGGATCTCCGGGCGCGATACTCAAGAACTGCGTACTACCCCTTTGGACACTGCTGGGTTGGCGCGCTGGACCTTCTGGGTATGTCTCGTCGCCATGTTCTTTGGTGATCTTTCCATCATCACCCGGATCACTATAGATAACTGCACCAACCATGCCAAGCTCCTGTGCGCGCTTGATTTTTAGGCCACGGAAAATGCCACCGTACTTGATAAGCGCAATCTTGCCATCCAGGCTTACGTTGCGCTTCAGCAGGTCCTCGAAATCCCAATACGAGCCATAGTTCACATAGACGTAAGGAGCAGTCACGTTGCCATTTGCGGAGTAACCATGGAAAGTTGGTATACGGTTTTCCAAACCCGAAGTTTGGTCCTCCTCCAGCACGTCTTCTTCTAATCTAGCTTCATATTTGACTTTCCAATTGCGAGACCTGGCGTCCTCCAAGTCATCATTCCCATGCTGGGTCTTGTTCACCTTCTCTAAAAGTGCCAGCCGGTGACCCACAGGGTAGTTCAGATAGACATCGTATGAGACGATCCTGGCTTCTATACCGAATTCCTGCCACCTCTCCTTTGTCCATATAGCTTGAGAGAGGTTCTTGCCGGCAAGATGTGGCCCAGAAGTATAATATCTGCTCCACTCCTTCGCCTTGTCCTCTTTGGGTGTGGAGAGCAAGATATCCTGGAGCTCTTTGTACGAGATACCTTCGCTCTGTGGCCAGGACCGATGAGGATATGCCGTCGACCAGGGTAGGTAAGCTGGCTCATCAGAGCCCAGAGTAGGGGAGATGAGGAAGAAGACCAGAAATGTTCCAAAAACAAGAGCTAGGCCTGAAGCAAGTGCGATTGTGCAAAAGCGACGAAGGGTGTCGTGTGGATATCGCTGTCGAGGTGGAGCAACGTATACAGTTTGGATTAGGTGTGTCCGTTCATCTGGAGCCATGGTGCTTTTCTGGTTCATTCTATGCTGCTACAGTCTGAGGCTTGATAAACCGTCGGCTCGAAAAGGCACCGCGTCCAGCGCAAGATGCTCAAGATACGTGGGGTAGGGCAGCTGGTACATGAGACATGAAGGTGTGCGGGGACGAGCTGCATGTGCGACGTTGACTGACCGTGGTTCCGCAAAGCCCTGCGGCAGATCGCGGCTCCACTGGTGTACCCCAGGTTTTCGACGCCACAGTTAGCAGCCACACACACCACACAGAATAGACTATTCTCATCTCTCCCTCGTAAACTGTAGTTAACTCCCAGTTGACCTCTTTTTCCTTTGCGCCAGGGAACTGGTAATCCTCGCCCAAGATGCCCCCAAAGCGCATGACTGCGAACCCAACCAAACCAGCACGCTACAGACCCGGCAAACCTCTAGCTCCAGACCAACCCTCTTCCGAAAACGAATCGGGCAGTGAAGCAGACGAGAATCAGCAACAGCAGACAGTCGGTCCGCCGCCAAAAGCCTCCTCATACCCGACCGCTGCGGCAACAAAACTCAGCACCAACCTCAGCAAAGTCGACCTCAACGAGCGGCGAAGACAAGCCGCTGCTCGCGAAGCCGAACGCATAGAAGCAGAAAAATCTGAAAGGAGTAAGGCCGAAGAAGGCTTCGTGACCGAAGAGGAAAGTGAGGAAGGAGCGGAGGAGGACGATGAGGAGGAGGAAGACGATGCCGCAAGCAGTGAAGACGAAGAAAGCAGTTCAGAAGACGAAGCACCCAAAAAGCTGATCCGGCCCGTCTTCGTCCGCAAAGATCAACGCCAACGTCCCACTATAACGCCTCAAAAGACGGAAGAGGAGCTCTACGCGGAGGACCAGGCCCGCAAAAAGGCCAAAGCGGATGAACTCCTCCAAGAGCAAATCGAACAGAGAGCTGCACTCAAAGCCGCAGGCCGAAAAGCATGGGATGACGACGATGACGGCGTCGCAGACGAAGTCGACGACACCGACGACCTCGATCCAGAGGCCGAACGAGCGGCCTGGAAACTGCGCGAACTGCAACGCATCGCACGCGCCCGTGCCGCAATCGAAGAAGCGGAGCGAGAACGCGCGGAGATAGAACGACGGCGCACCATGACGACTCCCGAACGCGAAGCCGAAGACCGCGAGAAGACGGCGGCTCAAAAAGCGGAGAAGGAAGGCAGAGGCAAGATGGAGTATCTGCAGAAATACCACCACCGAGGCGCCTTCTTCATGGACGACGAGACCGCCAGGACGCTAGCGAGCAGGGATATCGTGGCGGCCAGGTACCAAGACCAGACGGACCGCTCGGCGCTGCCGAAGGCGCTGCAGATGAGGGATCTGACGAAGGTGGGGAAGAAGGGCGCGACGAGGTATAGGGATTTGATGAGCGAGGATACGGGGAGGTTTGGGGCCGATGTTGGAGCGAGGGGGAGAGGGAGCTATCGGGGAGATGAGAGATTCAGACCGGATGACGAGAGGTTTAGGCCGGATAGGGGGTCCGGAGGGACGGGCGCGAATGCGAGTGCTGTGGGTGAGAGGAAGAGGCCTGCTGGTGCACCTGACGGACCGAAGGCGAAGAGAGACGGGGACAGGGATAGTAAAAGGCCGCGGTATAGCGATGAACGGTGATACTCGAGCCGCCATCATACCAATTTACCCAATACGGAGCACTCTTGTTGTACCGAGTACTTCGAAAGTCATCGACGAGTGCTTATGCCGCTGAGGAAATGTGAAGCAACGGCTAATGAAGAACACCACGAGGTTGATGCAATGCGAACGGCTATATTGGACTGGACCAAGAATGACGATCACAGTGAGCTCAAAAAAGCTTCCGGGATAATGGGAAGGGTGCAGAGCAACTGCCCTGATTGAAGGAAACATTCAACGCGATCAAACACTACAGAGTATCGTATCCTGGGGACGCCTCGAGGTATGCGTGTTCCAAAACACACTGATATGCACACGCCAAATTTGGCATCTGATCCTTACCCAACGGATCGAAACACGCTTCAAATGCGAGAACTTGCGCCTTTAAAGACTTAACACCCACTACCGCACCCACGTATGAAGAAGAAAAGTAAAATGCGCAAGAAGGAGCTTAGCCTTCGCCACGCTGCGAAGTCTCACTGTCCCCTAGTGACGTCCATTCGTAGCCACCTGCGCCTTCATCTCAGGGTTCAGTGGCCGGCTTGGATCATATCCCAGGGCCTTCACGATGCCAAGTCCTTTGGTTCTGCCCTCGCGAAACAATATTCGATCGCCCACAGCCAAGTACTCCGGCCGTTGCACGAACCGAAAAGCGACGGTAGCACGGTCACCGGTCCGGATGTAAGGACGATCAATGTCGATAATGGCACAGGTTTGAGAGACTGGCCCGACGTGGAGCATGGCTTGGTATTTCGTTTTGATGGTGGTAGCGTGTGAAAGTATTAGGACTTCGGCAGTGAACTCTCTGTAAACTAGTCCCGACTTAGTTCAGTCCCGGTCTACTTGCAAGGTGAACTCACCTCTCGGTGGATGATCGCTCAGCTTTGGCAACACGACCATGCCTTTCCGGACATCTCTCCGCCGAACACGCTTGAGTGCAAAAGAAGCAGACTGACCAGCCGAGCATGCAGGCACCGGTATCCTTTTACGCTCGATGGAGCGGATGGCGGTGGTAGTGAACTGGCCAAGCGAGTCAGGTCCTATGAGAATAGTGTCGCCAGCGTGGATCACTCCGCTCTTGACCACGCCAGAGACCACTGTTCCGACAAATGGAACAGAAAAGGTGTCGTTAACATGGAACTCGAACGGATCATCGGCGTTGTAGTTGCCATGGTGCGGTAGGATATTCAAGAATGTTCGGACAAGATCAAGGTTCTCCCCAGTGACATTGGACACTTGGAATACCGGGCATATCCTTTGGCTGACGAACTGCGTCTTAGATATCCCATGGGGTGTCAGCAGTTGTACGTTATGAGTGACTCGTACGGCTGGTAGCCGCCACCGACGGAACGAACTTCATTCTGAGCGGTGGTGGCGCTACCAGTGGACCGCTGGACAGGACTTACCGCGGTATTTATACATTGCTCACGGTTCTTGATGAATATCGGAACCTTTCTTGCTCCAGGAGATTTTAGAATCTTAGTCAGCTGTGTGATGGTCTGCTCAAGAATATGCGGTGGGCAAATGTCGATTTTTGTAATGACGACCATGACAGGCACATTGAGGGCGAGAGCAATTCCCAGATGTTCTCTAAGGCAATGTTAGTTCTGGATTCAATAGACTACACGCCGAAGAGCACTCACTTGCTCATGCCTATTAAGCCATTGTTCGCGGCCACCATCAGCAAGCAGTAGTTCGGCTCGCTGCTGAGTAGACCAAAGACTGTCGTGCGAAGGTACTTCTCGTGCCCAGCCAGATCGGTAAAGGAGATGACCTTGGCCTAAGATGCGTTAGGACAAGCACAAACCGACAAATAGTGTGTCGTCTCACAGAACGATTGCCGATCTCTTCCCACGATAGCTTGCGTCCCGGTACGAGGGAAGTAACCACGTCGCCTTTGCTGTCGAATCCCAGGATTTCCATTCCGACGGAACTTGTCCGGCCACTCTCGATCTCGTGCTTATGCCGGAACAGATTGACTCGAGCCTTTCCTCGTCCATCGTCAAGCCCTCCTTTGACAAGGACGCCGAGCATGGTGCTCTTTCCCGCATCCACTGTAGTGGCCTATTAGCACCATTTCATCTTCAACGCGATCAATGTCCTACCATTGCCCACGACCGCTATCCGGGTCTCAATCACATCGTCCACACTGTCCGGCCGTTTCCTAATCATAACCCTCCCGCAAGCGCCCTTGTCTTTCTGATTCGTTCCCTCGACGTCCTCCCCACCACCAGTATGCCTCGTCATAAGCAACCGCACATCCGCATTGAGTGCACTCGCACAGCTTCGTAACCGCGCAAGCGCCTTATCCCACTGCTCTTTCGAGAAGCCCATAGAATCGCCATTGTCCTCAATTCCCACGTCGAATAAGCACTCGCCGTGACCTTCAACCAATCGGCCATTAAGATGGTTCGTGAGCAATGTTACGCTTTCGTCCGCATCCGCGGAATCGTCCGTCAGAAGGTGCCTGATGTTGACGTGGCTGGACTCTTCAGCAAGTCCAAGGGTGTCGATGATGTCGAGCTCGGCGTGGTCTTCGGTGAAGTTGGACTGGCTTGCGCTTGCGTATGCGGAGTCCTTGTCATGTGCGCCGAGTGGCCGCCGCAGAGCTTGCTGCTTCTGTACGTAGTCGGAAAACTCACTCAAGGCCTGGCTGGAGGTCAGAGCTTGGAGGCGGAGGAGAGAGCGAGGTTGTGTAGGTTGAACTTGCCGATTCGCCTTTCCACCGCTCGTGCGGAGTCTGCCTTGGCACCCTGGTAGCCATGATGATTGATGCAAATGGTCTGGACGGTGCTTTTCTCCAGCTGTCGTGTCAAAGAATGCTATGTCCTATATTCGTAATATCATATTGAGGTGCTTGGATGTTGACAGGGGGCCGAAGCTGTGGTGTTTTATGTACAGTGGTTGCGGTGCGTCAGGACATGGATGACTCAAGTAGCAGCTGTCTCCACCAAACGCGGAGTCACGATCCAGATAAGATAAGCTCCACAGTGGGGTTGGTAGAGGGATCTAATATGTGCAAGCGGTCGTTCATATGAACCGTAACTTCGTTATATACACATTTATCTTCAAGCTTGCACGGCCCGCATATCTTACCAAGTGGACAGGAGCGGCAGTAAACGAATGCCTGTAATACGTCATCCTCAGTTAATCCGGTCTGCAAGACAGGCCAGCGTAGACCATAATGATTATAGCTACCGTATGCGTTCAGCAAGCTGGAATATTAAGAATCAATAGTGGCCATGCGAATGCGTGAAACATAGTATAGATTGTAAATGTTGGAAGCTAGCTCAATAGCGATTGCTAGTAAGATATCCTAAGCCCTCCAATTTTCTGCAACTCCTCATTTCCATTGCTCTGGCCTGCGCCAGCTTGTCCTGGTCCGCAAAGAACCACCCTTGCGCCTCATTAATTAACCTCCTCCTCCTATCGACCTCTGCCTCGCATTCCAGGTTCAATTGCCCGACATATCTAACCTCGGCAGTTTTGTCAAGATCGCGTAACTGCCGCGTACTCAGTGATTCAACTTCCGAAGGGTTGACGAAGTAATCAACTTTAAGCCTTTGGCTAGTGCGGTGTTGCGTATACGGCGGCGTGGGTGTATCAAATCGAAAAGACGGACCAGCTGGTGTCGAGCTCGACGATGAAAACATCGACGAAAGAAGCGGGAGAATGAAAAGGATGAGCAGTGGTAGCAAGTTTGTCAATATTGATGCAGCGGTAGGATGCGATTCCGAAGTCGTCCCATCTGCATTTGTTCTCGGTCTCCGTCGTGGCACACCTCCGCCAAACTGATGAACACGGATACCCGGACCACCGCCTAGATTGAACACGAAGCCCGGTTGCGCGTCGCCGAAAAGTCCGCCGCCTAGTGACACCACGAACTATCAGAATACCGAAAGATGACAGGATGGGTGACTCAGAGGTGTTGGTATGGATCAGGGCTTCGAGTCCGTCTTCTTGTACCGCGCGAAGAGGACGACGAGGCAGAGGGAAACGTGGACAGTCCGAAGCCAAAGGTGCTATTGCCAACGCTGCTGGGGCCGAAGCTGCTACTTCCGAAGCTGAAGCTGAAGCCAAAATTCGAGTTTGGAGAAAGGTAGCTCCGCTCGAAGCTCCGATGCATGCCTTGGTCAAGGCCACCTTGGAAGCTTCGTTGCATGCTCTGGCCATGGGCGTTTCGGAAGCCTCGGTCGAAGGCACGATTGAAGTCGGCGAAGAATGGTGTAGCAAAGAAGGATTGGAAAGGGTGGGTTGATGTACCGAAAGGGCCCCCACCGAAACCGCCCATACCACCGCCGAAGAATTGACGGAACAGTTCCTCGGGAGATATCTCTTCTTCCCACATGCCAGCACCGCGGGCGCCTGGAGAACGGAACGAGGTACTGAAAGGTGAGGCACTAGACGCTGCACCATTGCCAAAGCGGTTGTCCGGGTCACCGCCGAATCTGTCGTATTTGGACTTTTTGTCTGGGTCGGAGAGTATTTGGAAAGCTCTTGAGACCACTAGATACGTATAAAATGATTAGTCTAATTATACTTAACGTTCTCTGTGATCCCGGTCGAGCCCAGCACTTATAGGCAATTGAATCCGTCCGATCACGAAAACTAAGAGGATACTCACTCTTGAATGCCTCATCTGCTCCATCATACCCATTTTTATCCGGATGCGTCAACAGACTCAGCTTCCGGTACGCCTTCTTAATATCACCATCTGAACACGTAGCCTTGACTTCTTCCAACCCGAGGATATCATAGAACGCCGTTGGTGCGCATCGACGAACTCGTATTACTGCTGTCTTCTGCTCCACTGTGAACGCTCTAGTGGAGCTGCCATCGTGGTGAACTCGATGTTTGGCGTCGCCATTGGGTGCTGCTGAGGAACCGCTTGCTTTGGCCGACATGTTTGTTGGGTGGGGTGAGAAGACGGGACGTGACCCGACGCCCGTGTGTTATAAGGGCTCGACTGCCAGTGACAGCGATATAGGTGTTCGCTTAGAGCGTGAGAGAAACGAAGAAACCGTGTAGTCTAGGGTTGAGGTGGTGGATGAGGTGAGATTGGCGTTGCGTGAAGTTGAGATGGCAGGTGATGCCATTCACAAGATCTTGCGATGGCCAGGCGCAACCGAAAGGGTCTCGTCCGAGAAAGGCAACCCATGACGGCAGTAGTTTGTGTGACTCTGTAACTCTGAGAAGAATCTCAGCAACACGACTGCTTGTCTTTAGCTCTGGTATAGCAAAAGCAGGTACAATTGTCAACATCACTCGCTGCTATTTGTGAGATAGCCCAAGGTCATCTTGGTGCACCCGCGCTTCACGAACTACGATGGCAGACAAACGAACACAAGAACAAGTGAAGCAGGGCACCATCGAATATGCCAAGGCATGGGGAAGTTCGTACCCACTGGTCAACATTCTGGCCAGTCCTCCTCATTGCGCAATCTCTAAGCTAATGTACTTCAGAGAACCCACTTGCTCCCACCGTCCTCGCAACGCTAATAGCAGCTCAACACATGCGCCCTTTCCAACTTCTGCCCATGATCTTCCCGCCTGTCCTCCTCTTTTCAAGCTACCTGAACCTTGCTGGATACAAGGTCGATGCCGCCGGCATCACAGCTGCGTGGAGCGGAGTATACCTACTGCTTGCGAGGCGGAGAAAGCAGGTTAGTACCACACAGATATGCCGTCAATGGAAGCTCATTCATGCTGTGGGATCTAGACATTGACTGCAAAGTTTGGGGCGAGAGGGATCATAAGGGGAGCAACGCTGGGCTTGTGTTTGGCGAACTTGGTGGGCGGCGGGATCACGTATGCTTTTGGGAGGAGAGACGTGGAAGACGACGCGAGGAGAACCAAAACATGATGCAAGGCTTTCCCATCAATTTACCATCCACTTATAGTAAAACATTACTGGAATCAGGGACGTGGACATATGTGTTGTGATCCATAAGCCGTAGTCGGTAACGCACGTGCCTTTTAAGCTAATAATTCGGCAATCGACACCTTCTCTACAAGCTTAAGTTTTACCAGAACGCGGTCCAGCAACCTATGTACACTGTCTCTACCAGCTACATTTCCGAACCGTCACTTGAGCAGTACCTTCCGCCGGATCCCTCGACACATCTGGATATTACGACGCCTTGAGCGCTGTGGCGGGTACAGTGCAGATCGCATCTGTAGGAGCTTGATTCTCGACCATGCCATTCTCTCTGGCCAACCACAGAACCGTCCTCTCGTCGAAGGTCTCAATGAAACGCTCATCCAATAGCCGGGACTTTGGTGCAGAATGGTTTCGATACTCCTGGAAGATGGATGAGAGATCCCAGTCCTGCACTTTACGGAAGCAGCCTATGGTGCAGCCGGTGCGATGCTGGTATCATATATCAGTAAATGGTCTTACGTGGAATGAGTGTTGACAGTGTTACTCACCTTGCCTTTGTTGCAATGAACGAGGAGCGGGTAGTTACACCGATCGAGAACCACTCCAAGCGCCATCGTCATGATGCATGCCGGGACTACGGCCATGGCATCTTTGTTCGCTGGAATACCAATTTGAAAATGCTGTATACCGTTCTCATTCATAAACTTAACGTTCGCTTCCGGATACTTCTCAGGCACTAACGTCCTACGTTGAATTAGCCAAAGTCTGCATTGCTGAGAAGAATCTTGCCGCCATCCTTACAATATAGTCTTGAGTCGGAGCGTCTTCAAGAACCTAAAGTTCTCCGGTTCCGGAAACGCACTGCGGTAGAGACCTGGAATAACTTCTGCGAAGTTGTTTGGGGGGATGAAGGTGTCGAGACGCGTGATGAGGTCTTGCACTGTGCCGTCGTACCCGAGAATGACTATACAACTGTTTTAGGATGCGGGACTATGGCATAGCCGAGTTACGAAGTGGTACCTTCATCATGTGTGTGGTCGCCATCCACAACCACAACTCCACCGCTTGGCCGAGAGACGAAGGAGCGCAAGTGGATTGGCTGCTCTCGAGCTAGCCGTCTCTCGACAACCGCCATTGTTCTTGATGAGATACACGATACTATATTGTTGGAGGTGCGACAACTGCCATGGTCTTCCAGCGCCTTGCTATCCGAGTCGATGGACATCGAATTGTCGAGGCCTGATGTTGCGCGGGGCGCTGGGTTGAGACACGTTGAGAAGAGGCTTGGTGCGGTGAAGAATGCGGCGGTTTCGAAGGTGAATGGGAAGTCGAGTAACATGAAGAGTTCTAATGTTCTGTTTTTACTGAGTACGAAGATGCGAGCAGCGCCGCAAAGCGGTTCCTGGAATTGTGATCAGTATCAGCGGTGACAGACCACTGTGCAGCACTGGCGACAAGGCATTCAGCTTACTCTGCTGGTCAGAGAAAGACGATATCCATTCCTAGCGACATTTTGATCGACCAAAGCCGACCGATATATTTTGTATGTCCATTTTGTTCGAGGAAAGTGGTTTTGTGGGTGAGGGAGGTACTCTCACGCAGCTGTGGTTGGTGATGGAAATGGAAAGAGTTGCTGAGCGTGGGTGGTAGCTTGGTGAGTCTTCCAAGGTTAATAACATCAGCGCCCGTCAAGGTGGGTTGCTGTTGTACCAAGGTTGAGCGTGACTTCGAGCGTGAAAAGAGAGTTAATAATGTGTCCGGGCGAAATTATAACGCCGAGCATGTCCGTGCGAGACCGTGCCAAGCACCTGCAGCTGAAAGCCCCGCGGCCGTCATGCCGCCTTTTAGGAATGCAGGTTCCAAAACACTCCGGAAAGGTCCGCTTTGGGAAGGGCTTTGCCCTAAAACAACAATGGCATGACCCATGGACATTACTCCGTTCGCATCTGACCAACCGTTGTGCAACCCGTTCCTTCTGGGCTTACGTAAGATGGAGTTCATTTAGTTTTGCTCAATAGTTCTATCCCAGGGTCACTTCAGCCCACATTACTGCTCTAGGCCAGATGAGCAAGATACTCGTACTCAACCTTTCTGCCAACTAAGGGACTGAAAGAGTTGCTGAAATAGTTGTCAAAAGAGCGCTGACAGAGCAAGCACAGTAGTAGGTAGGAGCTTAGAAGTCAAAAGTTGAGTACCAGTACATCCGGGTTGGAGCGGTAAGGTACCATGAGCGACTTCTAGTTGGTACAGGTACGCTGCTGATGTTGATCCTTCTCTTTCATTCATCTTATTGGATAGACATGGGTTCGGAGCCGTGTCTTTACAGGTAATGTGCCGCGTGTAAATCAATCCGCTGCTGCTCCATGTCCTTTCTCTATCCCTTGATATCGGCGGCTATAAGTTTTCGTGCCCAGTGCTCCTTTGATGTGTGACACCGGGCGGTCTTCTGATTCCCGAACTCTCCGCTCCTGTCGCTACGCTCGACTTGACCTCATCAACCTTGCCTTTCGAGAGGCTGATGGCTGGTAGTACCCACCCGCCACAGCTACAGGGCATGCCCTGCCAAGCATATTTTCCAACGTTGGTCTTGCATTTGGGGCACTCGAGACGCCCGTCAAGCTTGCCCTGCTCGAGTTCAGGACGCATCCACGATAGAGGATCGAGGAAATAGTGAGCGCAGCTCGACGCTGGTAACGGCGGGGCCGGTTCATCCTTTCCGTTGCGCTTGGCCTGCTTTGGTTTGTGGTCGACCAGGAATTGTGACGTAGCAAGGGCCCGTCTAGAAATGGTGAACATACAGGTGTCCTTAGAGAAAACTCGGGCATTCAACGAACCTGCACTTCCGGCACCTTAACGTGAACTCTTCCGCCGCTGCATCCTTCGCTCTCTCATACTCATCCTCGAATCTAATCTTCTCCGCCTCTGGGGCCTGACCGCAGGCATTGCTCATTTCAACTTCCCGCTTGTAGAGCCATCTTTGATAGATAGGATCATCCTCGACCTTGTCTGGCGTTTGCATTCGATGATATAGTTCGAGTTGCTCCATGAAGCCTGGGTTTGGCTCGCACATAGGCCTGCTTTGCCTTATTTGTTCCAAGGCCTCTTCCGGCGAGATGTGATGCTTTTGCATCAAGTAAGCTATGACACATGTTGCCGAACGTGATTTGCCCATGGCACTATTGAACAGTTGGTACGCGTAGTATACAGGAACGTACACCGCTGAATTATTTATTGTGATTGCCACTTTCCGTGGCAGCCGGAATGAGGAGATATTATTTACTAGTTCAAATACCTAGTATGCACTACAGGAGCGGTACTGTGCTTTCATTATGCAACAGGGACAATGTGCTAGCTGAGTTGCTCAACGAAATGTGTGGCCTACCAATGCACCAGCACTCCGCCTCCACTGTCCAGCCCTTTTTGGATGAAAGCATTGGTCGTAGGAAAGTGTCGCAGTAGGTCTTCATCTTCAACGTCATCGACCTCTATCTGAAGGTGCTCAAAGTGTCTGAAGAGGTCCTTATCCAGTGGCATGCGCAGAGCGGAGACTACGTGGGTGATGTTGGCTTCTTTGAGAGACGCCTTTCGCCGCAGGGTAAACAAGCTATGAAGCATAAGAGAAGCGGTCTTTTTTGGCGTCTCGCAGGATTACACTTACCCTCCAATAAAGAGATTGTCGTTACCTGGGACTCTATCAAGCAGCGACATTGAGTGAGGATGTTGTCGGGAGAATTGATGTACGAGATTCGTAGAGATAATTTAAAAGATGCGCGGAATTACCTCTAAACTGATCCGGTATAAAACTTTAACAAGCTGCGACACAAGTCTCAATACGTAAGTACCTAGGTAGTTGGATACTTCAACAGATGCGCTCGTGAAAACAGCGACGGTGGATATGACATCATGGCCAGTTTCACCGCTGGAGCAAACGCATTATTACGGAGGTACAAATTAGCCCACGAATACCCTTCTATAAATAAAGCCAAACATACGGCATCACCGACGCAAAGGTAACAGAATCGGGAAAACAAAGTTCAACTACCGAGGTTAGCCAATTTGAAAGTGCCTCAAACGGTACCCGTATTGAGTTGTTTTGTACCAATTCGTTGAGTTGGTCACCTTGCTTCACACGACCAAATGGGAAAGCCCCAACTACTGGTTAGCACACCCAGCGAGACGTGTCCTTCTGCTCGCGAACACAAGCCTGAGTCATCTTGGTGAACTCGCGAAATGAACCGGAGGAAATTGGATCGTTTATTCAATATAGTTCAGGAGCTTGCAAGCCGAAGAAGTTGCGGTTCCTAACTAGCTTCGCCAACATAAACGCAGTACATTGCCATATGGGTTCCGACCATCGCCTTGGACATGCTCAAGCACATAGAAAGAGATCACGTGGACAAGTCGGTTCTCTCAAAATAGGCAGGAGCTATGCATTAGTGCAAGTCAAAGCTGCAACCTAACTCTCGGATGCCTCGAAGGCCGTGTAACCCAGGATACGTCGAGCTTGAGTCCACACAACGACGCTCGTATAGAACGTCATTGATAGAGAAAAAAGCATGAGACGATTGAGGCTCGACACTGAACCCAGAGTTTGAACGCTTGCATTATGCGTCTCGGTTCGAATTAAGAGTCATCTTTTAAAACTGCGCTGCCGGCCTTCAGTCTAATATGCCATTAATCTCTCAACAAGCTATAACAACAATCATGGATTGGATTCAGTCGTAAAAAGAATATATTCATCACAACGTCTGGTATCCACCATGCGGCAGATGCGCGCGTTGAGGAAGGGTTATCGGGACTTACGGAGGGTAAATGAAGAGCAGGCAGCGTGTCAATGTCTCACATCTTTGGATCAATAATTCCAACAGTCTTCGTGGTATTCCTGAAGTCTAATATTCAATCCTACGCCTATCTCACAGAAAGACCTTGTCTGAACAGTATTTGCATTCTCATTGAAAGCTATCTTTAGCTGAAACAAAGCAAAAACAGCCATGTAAAGGCGGATGAAACCCTAATCATGTTCTAGAATTGAAGTAACCCCGTCCGACCTGAACTCCATATTTGTTCCTGTTAAGCCGTCAACATATGAGAGGTATTCCAAGTAGCCACCCATATCATTCTAGCAGTCTGCACCACACTTCACACGCTTCGAGCGATCCTCATTTGGGCTTCATCTTCGGCGTCACCACGCATAGTTTATCGAGCCTGGTTCATTCGCAAAAGGCCAGCGGCCGCTTCGATTTCTTTGCGAGTATACACCGGCTCGCGCGGCTTCATGAGACCAACGACGGCTTCGACTTCTTGCTGAGTGTACATACGTTCGGCGGTCTCCGTATGTTCCCGGGCTTGCTGGGTGTTTTCTGCCTCATCGTCAGCTGAGACAGTGGCATCGGTACTTGCCTGCGATTCCGTCTCATCGCTATGCTCGGTGTACGTCTGTGAGGCTGAAAGCTTTGTAGGATTGATGCGCAGCTTCACGATATGCGACTTGTTTGCCTTCTCAGTTGGCCCTGCCTTGTCATCCGGCTTTCCGTCCTCTTGCGCCTTGCCCACTTCGCTATCGGTCTTGCCAGATTGCTCATGTGTAGCTTCAGGTGCGCGTGCGGACGATTCGTCCTCGTTCCGTTCGGCGATTTCTGCTCTCGATAGCGACGCGCTTCCACGGTGTAGGGACTTACCTGGAGGCTTGTGCGTTTGCGGGCTCCACGACCAGTCCGAATGGGGCCAACTTGGCTGTCGGTGATGCTCTCGTGATCCGAAGAGGCGTTCGAGTTGTCCATGATTGCTTTGTGCGTATAGATTCTGTTGTGTGTTCGTTCGACTTGATGGTCTTTGTGATTTAGGGATCGCTAGTAACGGACGCCTAGATCAGAGGAATCTACGGAAGAGAAACCCATGCGGAGGACCTTCTCCTTTTATGCCCGACGCTCGTAAGTCGTGAAAAGTTCATAAAGCGTGGGAATCCTTTGTGAAGGCGAGAACAATGCCATTGTTTGACGGTGTAAAGCCACTTCAGGCAGTCGTCCCCTGCTTTGTCCAGAGACAAAGAACAGCATGTTGCGTCTTCGTATGTGAATCATATGAATCATGCTATGTATGCTACATGTTTTCGATGGCGCAGAATCACACCGCATAAGAACCATGGCAGGAGAGGCAACCATAAGAGGGGAGTTTGTAACACAGCGTTCCTGCATGAAAGGGCTTCATAATGCTCCTTTTTCAGGCAACAGCAATCTTCTAGTCGCTTGAGGCCGTTCGAAATGGTGACCTTTGAATTGCAGACGCGGGCGTATAAAATGTTGAAACATCTAGACCTATGAGGATGGCCGAGCCTCAACATTCATGGTGTTCACCCTCTGCCTGATAGCCTGTCTGTCCGTTTGCATCCCACAGGGCGCTTGTAGATAAGGGACATATAATGGCTGAGTTTATTACACGTTGGAGTGCCACGCAGTGGGTAGGACGAGGTAATTACTCGAGCGTCGATGGGGGCTCCAGAGGCAGTGCATCGATGTCCTCTCCGGCGGGCCTTCAGCTTGTGTGGTCCCAACTGGCATGTTGATCACATTGCTTGAAGATGTTTATCATCCTAATGCAGCTCCAGTCATGCTCACTTATATATCTTGCAGTTAACTCCGTGTATATATCTCTTCAACCTGAGCCTCTCCAAAGGATGCCGTTCATCTGGACCGGCCAGAAACCCATGTGCACAGTGAGAAAAATCGTGGACCGTGGCCTTGATAGGATTGATGCGCAGAATGAAGAACAATCAGAAGACAGGTTTTCTACCGTCCTATCGCATAAATCGCTTTGATTGGCCGGTATCGGTTTCTGGAAGTAAAACTCGCCGATGAGTTCGTCTGATCTGTAGAGGCTTTAAATCCTGGAGGATCATTATTAATGGCAGCGTATTCCGATTGACAGAGCACGGCATGCGCTTGCCTATGTAAGCATAGCTCGCAGGAACAACGCCTTTGGCCCCGAACGAAGCAAAGGATGAGATTCCAAACTTGAATGAGAGCAGCCGTGTGCTAGTGCTGATGGGCATGCGTGGCAGTGTAAAATTGCTCGGAAGCCACTCTAATAAGTACCTATTGTTTCTCTCATTGTTCAGGTAAAGTAGACTAGAAGTCGTCAAACATTTGTCTCTCGTGGGGATATAAATTGTTTGCTGTTGAATTTGTCAGTGTCTCGTCTAAGACTGGTCTCACCTGGAAACCACGACTTATTTGTTTGGCAGCGCTTGGGAGCTTTGGCTGGTAGAGCGGACTCAGAATGGCACAGCAGACCATGGAAGAAAAACACCCTGAAATATTCAAATCGGATCAGCAGATAGACCGTAGGACCTGCCATAGGGTCGTCCCAATGCAAGTCTTGTCGCTTGGAATGTCACGCACAGGGACTGTATGTACGTTTACATAGACGTTTCGTGCTTCCGCTCAAACAGTCGCTGGACTATTATGTTAAGTGAGCTGCAGGCTGATGCGCGTTCGCAGCGATGATGACAGCCCTGGAGATCCTCGGTATACCCTGTTACCACTACATGCACATCTTCTCTAACATTAAGGACTGCGATATGTGGCAGGAAGCCATGGACGCGAAATACTTCGGCAAAGGAAAACCCTTTGATAGATCGGACTGGGACCAGTTACTCGGGCATGTCGGTGCAGTCACGGACATTCCTGCAGTCTTGTTCTCGGAAGAACTCATCCAAGCATATCCGGAG
Organism: Lichenothelia convexa; assembly: GCA_021030975.1. NCBI lineage: Eukaryota > Fungi > Ascomycota > Dothideomycetes > Lichenotheliales > Lichenotheliaceae > Lichenothelia > Lichenothelia convexa. The sequence goes on from JAGFMK010000021.1 coordinate 64,882, forward strand.
GCGAAAGTCGTCTTAGTCGAAAGAGACATTGAGAAGTGGTACCGAAGCTTTGATGACACTGTTATCTATCAAATCTACAATCCTCTGGTCAACCTCGTCGCGATTCTTGACCGCAACTGGTTAGGAGTCCACCGAAACATGAGCCAAAAGTATCGGCAAGGCTTTTGGCATGCTCGAAACAAGAGCGAGATGCAGAGAAACGCCAGGAAGGTCTATCGAGAGCACTATGATCATGTTCGCTGCGTCACTTCCCCAGATCGCCTATTGAACTATGAACTAGGCAGTGGATGGGGCCCTCTCTGTGAATTCATCGGCAAGCCTATCCCGAACGTACCGTTTCCGCATGTGAATGAGACAGAGGCGCTGAATGAGAAGATGGCTATTGTTACTAAGATGAGATTCAAAGCTTGGATCGGAGGCGTAGGCCGCGTCTGGTTGCCGGCTCTGATCTTTGGTGCAGTGGCCTGGTACCTACTCTCACCGAAGAAATCACAGTAGGCTCAAAACATCATAGGGACTGCACGCTCCCGGGTCGAGCAATGACCTCCGCAGGCGAATGATGGTCATTATGAAACGTCAAACGAGGAGCTCCTGCTGAAAGTCTCGCAGTGCATAATACGAATATCGAAGTAACCAACTGAAAAATTCTAGCGATACTATGTTTTTTGAGCTCCGTCTCATTCAAGAGGCTTATACAGGATCGAGGCTTTATGGACATTCTTCAACCTTCCGTACTGCTCTGTTCATCTTATGTCGTGTTCGTCTGAGTCGGACAAATGCCGCGCAGAAAGGCGCCAGAAGTTCTACTAGCCAAATGCATTTAAGTAGCAGTGAACGTCAATCGATACGATATAAGAGTGTCAGGGGTGTGCTTATTTTGGTCTCCTTCTCCTGCTAATGTGTGTTATGCTTTTGGCTCTAGCCAACTCTGCTTCTTTGCTACATTGGTCTTGTATGATTGAGGAGGTCTTTTGAGTCAGATTTGTGCCATTATTGTCGCTCACCTTGTCATGCTTGACGGGTATTTAAGTATGGAGTTAAATTCACTAAAAGAAAGGGGATTGTGCACTAGGTATGTCCAAGTGTCCAAGTGGCTTAGTCAGCCTTTAAGTGCCTTTTTAAGGGGGCACGATGACGCTTGTCCGCCACCTGCCGCGAACTTGTTCCAACGTTTGTTGGTCGCACCGTGAGATTGCAAACTACTTCTCGCCGCATTAAGTCCCAATCATTCCACCAACGTGTATCCGTAGTGTAGCATATCTTGCAACGTAGAGAGTTTCTGGAAAGATGTCCCCGCACGAGTCCAAGCTGGTGCGTCAGGGGCAAGCTGGCACGCGCGCCGTGACTGGATGGCGATTGTAGATCCATTTCATCAAGCTCCACCTAACAAAGCAACGTAGCACATTGCTGAAGACCCATGTCCTGTAAGAACGCAAGAACTGCCCTGCCCTTAAAAGTGTCATTAAGATAAGGAGTGAATCATGCAACTATTTAAGCCATGGACGGCTCTGTAATTCTTCGTCTCTCCGTCGACAACCATACTCAAAAGGCCGGCGAATACAATGGCGACATCCAAAAGGGCCCAAAAATCCTTCGTGATATTCGCACTCTGCACATCGCAATTCGTACTAGGTTCTTTTCCAGGGACGCATTTCGGTCAGGCGGAGCTCTGCAGCACTTCGCAGCTTAGCTGTCATAATACTACCGTCGTGCAAAATACATGTTGCTTTAACGCACCGGGGGGACAATTACTGCAGACACAATTCTGGGACTACAGTCCTGCCACCGGCCCATCAGACTCCTGGACTATCCACGGCTTATGGTACCTTCTCTACCTTCAGGCGATAGACATAAATACTAACAAAGCTCAAAGGCCTGACCACTGCGACGGCACATATGACGCCTTCTGCGACAGTAATCGCAACTATACAAACATTACTCAGATTTTGGAGTCCTTCAACCGGACTGACGTGTTGTCGTACATGAACAAGTACTGGAAAGATTACCAAGGCAACGATGAGTCATTCTGGGAGCATGAGTGGAGCAAGCATGGCACGTGCATTAGCACCCTCGAGCCAAACTGCTATGCCAACTATGTGCCTCAGGAAGAGGTTGTTGACTTCTTCCAACGGACGGTGCTCCTGTTCGAGTCTTTGCCGTCCTACCAGGTGCGTGGTCACAAGTAGCCGGCTTGTCTCCTCCTGAAGCCAGACTTGTTTGATTGAAGCTGGCTAATAATGTCTACTGGCAGATACTAGCCAACGCCTCAATCTTACCATCAACCACCAAGACCTACACTTTGTCTGAGATCGAGGCAGCGCTCTCTGCGTACCATGGCAACAAGGTCACAGTGGGATGCTCAAACGGAGCTTTGAACGAGTTATGGTATTACTTCAACGTCCGAGGCTCTGTTCAGACGGGCTCCTTCGTCTCCGCACCTCCGGATGGCTCCAAGTCTACTTGTCCCAATACAGGCATTTATTACTATCCCAAGAATTCTACTATACCAAGTTCGACAGTTTCCGGTAGTGCCATGGCTACCAGCAGTACAGCTGCTCCTACAACGACGGGAGCTACATTCGGAGGAAAAGGTTATCTCAATGTCGAAGTTCAAGGGGTGCAGACCGGGTGCATCATAGGCGACGGAACATGGTTTACTTCTGGCACCTGTGCCACCTTTATCGCAGCAAGTGCTGGCGGCGGCTTTACACTTACATCAAGCAAAGGTCTATGTGCCTTTGCTAGCGGACAGTTGGTCTGCTCCTCCTCGACCACAAGTGGGACAACCTTCACCGGTACTGGAGGATTGCTGGCCACAGGCGGTAGCACATTGTTGTATGCGGATACTGTTCCGGCGGCCGGAACGCGGAGTACAATTTACACAGCGCAGCACGCGACTCAGCTACAGGTCAGATGGCAAGGCGTCTGACCAGATGCATAGTCTTGTGGTGAAGGGAGGCTTGACCGTCCCTGAGATTTTAGATGGGAGCGGCATTATTGGTAGCTGCATGACCACGTTGAACAATAACCTCCATATAACCAGCATGTCTTTGATGGATATGGGTGGGACAGAGAGCAATATGCGCTCGGTCATTGATATTGAACGCAGCTGTCATTCGTCGACGGTTTCGAGGCTCATGCAGCCTTTGTTAAAACCTGATTAGTATACTGCTAGCACTACGGACTATACGACGGAATGTCATATAGCCTATATCTTGAGTCACTCAAATCTTCTAAGAGATAGCACCTACACACTGCTTCTTGAGAGATTGAGATCGTTGGCACTAGATTTTAGAACCTTCAGAGGCCAGACTCGAGAGGCAGATACTGTACCTCAGTGCCTTCGTAGATCAGGGGAATTTGTGGGGTCGCAAGGCGTCTGCAGGTCCCCCAGATCCACCCGTACGACAACAACCACCATAAGAGAGGGACGCAGTTTCTGACCCAAATAGGCAGAGAGACGTCCCAGAATAGATCAAATATCCAATGTCCGAGAAATTACCAACTGCAACATCCTTGTTCTGTAAGGCCGATCCTTTAGATGCATGAGATCTGACTGCGCCTCCTTTTCCACGCTTAAACGAGATGAAACGCATGACATTTCCCAGGAACGGAAAAAAGTGGCCGTAGCACCAACAGTGGAGGCGTGAGACCTGGATTTCTTAATTATAGCAGAGATGGAAATAGAACAGGTCTACTCTTCTCTTAAACGGGAAAGTTGCCGGTCGCTGCGTCAATGATCTGTTACTCATACACTGTTTATACTTGAGTGTTTGTACGTATCGGGAAATTCTGCACCCATCTCCTTGACGCGTGTCTCCATCCCCTTGACGCGTGTCTCCTTCCAAAATTGAGAAAACAAGAAGCGAATACCGGTATTGCGCGATCATCCCGTTCGAGATTTTACTAGCAATATGCGCACCAGTTATCTAGCCCTTGTAGCATGCTTCGGAATGGCACACGCCTGGCTACCAGGCGAAATAAATCGCACAAGATCGGAAGAGCATGATAAGAGATGGCTTCCCAATGGCGTTCCCAATAATGCAAAGATCCGGGGTGTAAATCTAGGCTCGCAGTATATCCTGGAGCAGTGGTTGAGTAACAATGAATGGAACATAATGGGCTGTGCTGGCCAAAAGTCCGAATTCGACTGCGTTTCAGCTCTTGGGCAGGCCACAGCAAATCAGAGGTGGCAGGATCACTGGAACCGTTGGACGACGGAAGATGATTTCAACCAGATGCAGAATCTGGGATTGAATACAGTGAGAATACCTGTCGGCTACTGGATGAAGGAGGATTTGGTGTACGCGAACAGTGAACACTTCCCGCAAGGTGGATGGAATCATTTGCAGAAGGTCTGTGGATGGGCTAGCAATCGGGGCTTCTATATCATACTTGATTTGCATGGTGCTCCTGGTGCTCAGGTACCGAATGAACCTTTCACTGGTCAGGTGAGCTCACACATTTTCTCAATACAATACTCAGAGACTGATAATGTTACAGTATAATCCGAACGTGCCGCCAGGATTCTATGTCGACTACCAGTACAACCGCGCCATCGAGTTCCTCAAATGGATGACCAACAACATCCACACCAACAACGCCCTCCGCAACGTCGGCATGCTCGAAGTCGTCAACGAGCCCTGCATGGGCGCTAACGGCTGCAGTCCTCAAGGCAGTTTGATCAGCAGCTACTACAAAGACGCCTGGAACGCAATCCGAGGCGTCGAGTCTAGCCTAGGCATTTCCGGCGGCAGTCAACTACACATCCAATACATGGACAACCGCTGGGGCGCCGGCGACCCAAAGCAAGGCATACCGGATCCGTCAAACTACTACGCCGCCTTCGACAACCACAGATATCTCAAGTACGACGGCTCCGTGACGCAGACCCAGCAAGGCTATCTCTCAAAATCGTGCTCCGATGACCTTAGCGGCAATTACCCGCTCATCGTCGGCGAATGGAGCCTCTCTCCCAAGAACCAGGATGACCCACAATTTGAGATCTCTGATTCAAACAATGCGGCGTTCTACAGGAAGTGGTGGGCTGCGCAGGTCATTGCGTACGAGAAGCAGGCAGGCTGGGTGTTTTGGAGTTGGAAAAGTGATCTTAACGACTATCGATGGAGCTACCAAAAGGCGGCGAATGCGGGCATCATACCGAAGGATCCGGGACAGGCGTACAGTATGGGGGCTTGCTGACCAGCGGATGCGAACACCAGCGCTGTAAACACGACGACGCCGACCAGTGCTGTGAATACGATGACGCCGACCAGTGCTGTGAATACGACAACGCCGGCGAGTGTTGGTGGTCGCAGACACACAGTTGAGCTGCTGATGCAAGTTGGCACGCCCATAGCGGGCTTCGTTTTCTACACATACCTTCTCGGCTGAAGGGAAACATTAAACGGCCCTGGTCGCGAAGTTACTGAAATCTGCCGTCGTGGACATAGATATGCAGTGTGCGACATTTAAATTCCTAAATCGATTATGCCTAAGTCGAAAAGATCGACTGCGAATAATTGATGGTGGGCGATCCTTCCACTTTCAACTCAATACATCTACTTCTCTGCTTCTTGAGATGCTACGTAAACCGCGCGCCCTTCCATGCCTTTCCCCCCTCAACTCTTTCTCATCGTCCCCGGTATTTCGGCTTCCTCTTCTCCCCAAAAGCCCTCAGCGCCTCATTCCTATCCTCTGTCCTCACCGCCACCGGTCCACCAGCACAAATCTCCTTCGCCAAATCCACCGCCGCACCCAACACCTTCTCCCTCGCCTCCGCCTTCCCAGCCTCCTTCTCCTTCCCCTCCTTCCTCACCTCATCCTGTCCCTTCTCCCCCCCCAAGCCCGCACCCACAGCCCCACCATCGCCACCACCACCACCACCAACATCAACCAACCGATCGCACAGCCCCAAAAAGTACGCCTCAGCCGCACCCACCCTCCGTCCAGTCAATATCAGATCCCTCGCCCTAGCTAACCCTATAAGCGAAGGGAGACGGTAAGTGCCCCCCGCGCCAGGTAAGATAGCGAGGCGTGTCTCCGGCAGGCCGACGATGGCGGTGGAGCCGAAGACGCGGAGGGAGGTGCAGAGGGCGAGTTCGAGGCCGCCGCCTAGGGCGAGGGAGGAGATGGCGCTGATGGAGGGGATGGGGAGGGAGGAGAGGAGGGAGAATGTTTGGCGGAGGGAGTGCAGGAAGGCTGCTGTTCTGGCCAGATACCCTGTTAGTCATCGTCTAGATAGATATATACCTACACCTCCAGACGTTGGAATAGAAGAGGGAGGAAAGGAGGGAGGAAGGAAGAGATAGATGAATATAAACATACTCCTCCCCACTCATGCCCCTCCTCTCCTTCAGATCTGCCCCAGCACAAAACGCCTCATCGCTCTCGCTCGCCAACACCAGCGCCCTTGTCCCACACGCCCCCTCCTCATTATGGATATCAGCGACGTGGCTGTGCAGCTCGGACAGCAGCTGCCGCGATATGGCGTTGCGGGCACTGGGCCGGTTGAGCGAGAGGATGCGGATGGTCCCGCAGTGCGGGGCGGGCAGGTCGGTTACTTTGATTGTTGATGTTGAGTCGGCGGTGGTGGAGGAGGTGATGAGCGTTCGTTGGAGGATGAGCGTTAAGCGGAGGTGGGAGCCTGCGGGGTGGAAGACGTGATGGAGGGCGGGCAGGGTGTGTAGGCGCATCGTCGGTTTATCGAGGCGGTCTCATGCCGGAGACCGATTTCTTGTGTTAGGTGGACGATGGAATGCGCCGAGCGGGCATTGCTCAAGAGGTACGTGGAGGTTATGTAGCATGCGAAGGAGTGGAGCATTAAAAATGTAATAGGCGCCACATAGTACAATCCAGAGTTATAGACAGTAAGATCTTCCAATTTCATGTGCAAATCCCAGTTGGGAGAAACGCAGCAGAAGATCAAGCGCTGCTTGCAGCTTATGCATAAGAACTGATATGTACAAGCGGCTTTACAATATTTACATACTCCTCCCCGGTCTACTTCATTCGGTAGTAGTATGAAGCTCTTGAAGGCCCCCTTTCCGACAATACTCTGCTACTTCCTCATCACTTGGCCAACCTCCCCAGTCATCAACGCCGTTGATGAGTTCCTTAAGCTGCTTTACTATTCTTTTCCTACCTTTATCGGCGCTTCTGGTAGGCATCCATCTTTGCTCGAGGAAAGCCCTCATGGCTACAAAAGTCAAACGCATCATTCTCTTTCCATTGTGCAATTCATTGGCGACCGTTTGCAGCTCCTCCTTGTACTTGATCATCCAGACCAGGAGCTGTCTCAAGCCGTGCATGTCTGATAAAAACCCTAGAGCACGAACGTAAGCGTGCAGTTGAGCGGGTGCCGGTACCACGAGCAAACGGGGTAGACCTTCAAGACTGCCTTCATTGAGCTGAGAAAGGACCGGGGTCGTATCGGATCCCTTTTTGTCAAAGATATGAAGCTCCGTGCCAACAAGATTCTGAAATAGCCGCTTGATGAACAATGAGCCGCCCGAGAGGATATCTTGCGCTTCTTTTCCGGCTTTAACCGTCGTGCTGACAGCGCGATGGCCCGGTAATTCATCCTGCGAAGCTCCAAAAGGACTCATCCACTCAACATCCTCAACTTCGACGCCTTTCAGTTTCAGACTTGCACGAGCGCCTGTAGTCAGACCCGTGCAGATCCATTGAAACCCTTGAGCATCCAGGTCCAAGCCAAGACCACACATTCGGCGATGTATATCCTGCATGCCCCTGAAGCATAGAATCGCATTAACCGAATGGTCTGCCTGAGAACTAAGTACCTTAACCGATAGGTCCTCTCGAGCAAATGCCTCCAACAAGACGTTCCATGTAGCTCGGTGTTGCGCCTTTCGCGCAGTTACAAGACTGAAAGCGTGCAACAACCGATGCTGTGCCCGGGTTCGCCACCCTTTCATGGTCCTCGATTTGGTAAGTTCTTGCACAGTAACCGAGGCCCTAGACTCTGGAAAACGACACAGCAGCCTGATTAATGAAGTGAAGATTTGATCCGGAATGCGGCCCAGCTTCTCCAGATCCTCAGCCGACCAAGAAAAGTGCGAAAAGATAGTCGCAGTATGGCCCATAGAACTTGCAGTGAAATACTTGATCGCCAGGCGAAATGAGGTAGCGTGGCGGATAAGAATCTCCAGACAATGGCCGGATGGCTGGATCCTGTTGTCTACCATATGGTCGAAAAATTGCTCCATTGTAGGTGGTACGGAAGGGAGATAGATACCCTCATGAGGGTCCGTGGGCGCAGCAGCAACCTCCTTGCCATCACCAGCCAGAACCGCATTAACAATATTACCACCAACGTGATTCTGGTCGTTCGGTGCATTAGGAGCTTTACGACGTCTTCTTGCATCAAAGGCAAGCTTCTCAAACATGGCAAGATATACGTCCTGAGCTGGGTTCAAGCCGGAACCTTCAAACTGCAAGAAACAAGCCCAGGCCTCCTCAATCGTGCGCGTGGCCCTAATCCTCGCTGCCCAGACTTGATGATGGCGATCAGCGCCACGGTCCACACCGAGGCTACCCTCCACCAAATCCCGATAAGATCGGATAGGTGAGCAAGACAAGAGTGCTCTAGTTTGAATTGTAGGACTATCGTCCGTATCCCATCCTGCGAGAATTTTGGCTACCAGGTCCCAGCGCTCGAGTCCGTACCCGGCCTCTTGCATTCGTCGGATGGCGAGAATTGCACCAGACCATCCCATCTCGACTCCTTTATCCACGTCCATACCAGTCTTGGCCGCCTTCCATGGAGGCCAAGATGTTGATTTGAGGCTGGCCCAATCGGGCTCCTGCTTGGACTTTCGACGTGCGAGCTGGGTCTTAATGACAGCTCGAAATCCTTCTTGCGTAACGACTAGTGGAGGCCGGTGATCCGCCATTAGACGTAGGATATTGAATTGAGATCTCTGATGTTCATTGATCGTTCGTAGCGGATACAGCGAAGCACGCAATGACAGCAACGTTAGGATTCGGTTGCAGATAGATGATAAATAATTGAGTCGCCTGCTGGGTATCTCCGCCGAGCAATTCACAACGGCTGGTCCCTTACGGCCATTGATATATCCTGTAAAGAGGGAACTGATCTTCGGCAGGGCTGCAGGCCAAACTCGACGAGCGTGACGGGTCAATCGGACGATGATAATCATCGCAGTGTGGTCATCCATATTATCAGACCCCGAAGCCGCAGAGTTGAGCAGTGGCAGGGATGGACTTTCTGTGACAGCTAGCGGAGTTTCTTTTGCGAAGACTTCCTCAGTCCAATTACGTTTCTCTGCGTTCTCGTTGGATTGGAATAGTCGCTGAGCATGGACTAGTAGCAGAGACAACGCGCCTAAAGTGATGTGCTTCCGACGAAGGAGGAAGAGGAAGACGAACTTCGGAAGTTGTGCACGCCTCATTTTGGAAGGATTTCCATAACTTGATGTCAAGCGCCGGAGGGACGCGAACAGGTTCCCGGACACTATAGCGGATGCCCAAAGCGTCACATCCGAAGGCTCGTAACCTTTACTCTGCAGCAACGCGAGCTCAGCATCAGAGAGGTTGTGGGAATCTGTTTCCACATCCGGTAGCATCATGGGAAGAGCATAAGTAACGGGCGAGTGATCTTCCACGGGCCGACCGAATGAGGCCGAGAGATACCCAGCCAGTATCGATTGCAGTGTGACATCGGTAGTTTGTTGCTTCGAATTTATCTGGAGAGTCTTCCTCCGTCGACAATAACAGGGCCAGCGATACCAAGGGTTCTGATATGACAAGTCTAGTTTGTATGCATATCTCGAGGGTCGTAGGTATTGTAGGCCATGATCTCCGAGAGAACGAATTAGATGCGTTGAAGGGCTGAGCGCACGAGCCTTTCTTCCATTGTGTCTCGCCAGGAGTAATCTCGCCCGTTGGGAATAACTACCCCGAGATGTTGAAGGGGAACGCCAATCTACGAGCGCTGTAGGTCTGGGCTCTACAACGGGCAACTCAGGCAGACGCCCTTGCAGTCCGAGTGTTTGTTCTGCCTGGAGGCATGGCGCAACAACTACTGTCCCGATGCTGCACCTCCTGGTAGGGAAGAATAAGTTCACTTGACAGTGAACAGGAGAAGGTACCTGGCCCGAAGCGTTTGGGTATTCCTAGCCGCAGAGTTAGAACTTCAACTGATTGAAAATGTTCGGGACCACAGATACCGGGCGCCATTGTCCATTGACTTTGCCAGTGCTCCTCACGTACCTCCGGAGGGGGAGTCTACGGCATGTGAAAAGTGAAGCCAATGATGGCATTCATCGATGCAGATGTTGTCAGCTTCGTCCAGCTGCTCGAGCAGCAGAGCAGCGCCGGCATGGTGAGAGGTAGGCAAGCGGAACATTGGTCGGCCCGGGGCCTGCCCAAGATGTCTTTGGCGCACATTGCGAGGCAGGGGATGTGTAGAGAAGCGCATGAGGACTTTTAAATGCCACTGTCGCACTTACTGAGGGAATCCACTGTACGCTGAATAAGTCATTGAGTACTGCTCTGGTACACCGGCTTTCCTCCCGTAGAGAATATTATTCGCGTGGAAGTTTTGATTGTGGACTGCGGCGTAGCTATTGTACGCCGCTGGCTCGCGACATCACAAACTGGCCAGGGCCTGCTGCGGTACGCACCTACCATCCGCCAAGTCCGCCCTCACCATACTATCCGCCTCACAAAAACAATACCAACTGCTGCTGTGCATTTTAGAGTTCCAATCCTGTGATCGCGTATGAGTACAGGGTCGAGGTCGTGTTCGGGCTACGACTAGGTGGTTGTTGAGGTGGTGAAGACGGCGACGAGTGTTGAAGGGAAAGTCGCAACCCGCGTCTGTTCCGTTTCGCTTGACCATCGCCCTTTCAAGACCGCCGCCAGAGGGATTGTGCAAAGATGTCGACCCCGGACGGCATCACATCACCCCACCCCGCCTCCTCCGCACAGTTCTCTCCCACTACCTCAACCTTCGCAATCAAACGCAAGAGAGCGAACAGCAGCGATAACGCCAGCACCAACGGCGTCAACCCGGTGCATCAAACAAATGGCACAGATCGTCAGTTGGATGGCTTTCAAGAGCTATTGAACAACATACTTGAAGTCTTGAAGAGGTACGATCTTTGAATGGTGCATGGAATGGGCACCGCTCTGGGCTCCGCACCGACTAGCCCAAAATTGCCCTGCTTGACTTTGCATGCTTATGCGAGATTGCCCATACTAACTTATGCAACAGGCAAGATACGAAGCCTTCGATATTGCATCATACTCTCTCACCGCAGCGGGCAGACTCAGGTGAACCGCCCGCCAAGCGTACCAAGTTCTCCCAGTCGCCCTCTAGAGATGAGACGATCGCCGTCAAAGCCGAGAAGAGGGAATATAGGTCGCTCGAGGAGCTCGCCAAAGATGTGGAAGCTGTCACCTCCGAGCTTCTCGACCCAATCAGAGCCAAAGAGCATCATGCCAGTAATGCACTCCATACACGACACCTGCCGGCAGCGGCCGAGGACAACGAATTCCTCTCAAGTATCTTTACATTCAAGAAAACACTAAAGACCTTGCTCCTACCGGGCAAGGCTGACTCCAAAGTCAAGTCCGCGAATGGTCTCAGAGACGGCAGTAAGCATGGTTCGGAAGAGAGTGATGGAGCCAAGCAGACACGGCCGGATCTTCAAGGCGCAGATAATCCCGCAAACCGCGACAATGATCTTGAAAGCACGGCGGTTCTGACCTTGTACGGGAATGCACAAGGTCCAAAGCAGCTCTTTTCAAGCCTCCAAAAGCCCGTCCGTGCAAAGGGTCAGTTCTCCGAAAAATCATCGTCTGGCGCTGTCATACCTCTGCGCGAATCTGCTCTTCCGAACGGGATATCGACGACCAAGATAATACCTTCCAACCCAGAGCAACCAAGTGACCACAAGGCTAAGCGTACATTCAAGAGTGTGTTCGGTCCTCCTTCCAATCTTCCGCAGTTGCTCCCACCGAAGGCTTCCAGAATCACGACCACCCGCGGCTCGACCATCGGATGGACTGAATGCGAACAATTCCCCAAACAGTCCCGTAGTGGTGGCTATACTACGCAAAATCTTTCCACAGGGCAGTGGCTGGGCTACGATGGTGTTGCGCTACTTCAAGAGCCTTCCACACCGGAGGCTAAGCGGAAACAGCGAAACCGTGCGCTCAGCACGGGTGAGACCGAGCCTCTTCTATCAGATGAAGCTATTGCAGCTCGTGAGCAGGCAAGAGTAGACGCTTTGTTCCGGCGCGCCTACTCCAGCTTTGCGCCTGACCATGATGACACCGGTGCCGTGGTCCCTACAGAGATCAAGAACCACGTTTGGTGGCACAAAGTTGGACAGAAACGCTTCGATGAATCTTTTGCTATAGATCCAGCTTTGCTTGAGAATAAGTCTAGCACAATTGCGGATCAAGAAGCTCGTCAAAATGACCTTGAAGAAGAACTGTTTAGGGAAGCCGTTGAGAACTATGTGCCTGAATTAGATGGTCCGGAAGAGATATTCTCTGACCACACGTCACGTGAGACAGTAGAACAAAAGTTGGAAGAAATAGCTGAGTTGCTTGAAACTCTACGTTCCTACCAACGAATTCGTAATGCCACCTTGGCCGCCAACCTTCGAAACTCACTAAATATCTCTTCCTCATCAATAACGGGAACACCTTCAACACCTTCATCGGAAGAGACTGCCGTCACCCTTGACATAAGAAACCGTCTTATTGCTCTCATGTGTAGCTTACCTCCGTACGCTGTCGCAAAGTTAAACGGCGACCGAAACGCCGACCTAATCGTTTCGAAGAAAATCATGATAGAGGGGACTGATTCTCACGGTGTTATGGAGCCAGATCAAGCTGCCCGGCTTGCCAAGGCTGCTGCCATGAGCATGGCCAGTAACATCGCTGCCGCGCGTGGCACGTCGAGTGCGGCTGCAACTCAGTACACACCTCGAACTGCTCAGATGGGTCAGTCACTATCAAGGTCATCTACTCAGCCGCAAAGTTATTATCCGCAGCAACAGCCCCCTGCACGATCGCCATCTTGGACGAATGGACGGACACAGTCCGGGACTTCCCAGGCGCAGCAAACCTCGAGGATTGGATCTGGTCCCGTCAGGCCGATGTATACTCCGCAAACATCCAGACCGCAGAGCTCATCTTACAGCCAATCTACCTCGCAGTATTACCAGCAACGGCCTGTGTCAAACGGTTACAGTCAAGCTACCCCGTATTCCCAATCTACCCCATACACTCAGGTCCCTAATCGCTCATATCAACAACCAAGTCAAACGTCATACCAGTCACGTCCTACCAGCAGCACGCAATTGCCGACGTACAGCAGTAGTGCATTGCCGCCAAAGCCGAACCCTAGCCCCTATGGCCTTACGCCTTCCCCATATCAGGCAGGACAGCAAAATGCATCTCAACAGTATTACCAGCAGCAGCAGCAACCACAAAGGCCTGCATTGTACAACATGTCGACCCCGGCTCAAACCCAGTCTCAAGGGCAAGCTCCGCCGCGACCACAATATCCGCAGCAGACATCCGGAACTTCGGCGTTGTATCCGTCGACGAACCAAGTGCATCGCTCTTATGCTTCTCCCGCTCCACAGGTGAACAGCAGCACCAGTGTAACGCAATTGGGTCCGAGCGGGTACGCTACCGGCAACAGTATGGAAGGACAGCAGGGTAGTGGAATGCCTGGGCTGTCGAGGCAGAGCACAGGCACGCCGCAGCCACAGCCGCCGTATGGGGCGCAGTTTGGTGCGCCGGTTAATGGGACGCCGGGGGTGACGGTTTGATAGAGAAAAAATTAATTCTGGACAGTGTGTGCGATGGCTCTGAAAGGAAGCGACCGGTGCTACGTTCGCGTTTTTACGGTGGAGGATTATTGATTGGTTTTCAAGGGGTTATCAGGGTTCATTGTGTGGCAAGACTACACCGATCCATGCAGGCCTCGTTGAGAGGAGAGAGGGTATCGGCGCACAAAGGGTTTGGTTTGCAGCAAATTCGAGGGAGGGGCGGGTTGCATGACGTTCCCGGCACGGCGTCTTGCACAAAGTGCTGAAGGGAGTGAGGAACGGGGTATTGTTTTCGGTTTTTGTTTGGGCTGCGGATTGAGATTCCATACGCTTATCTGTAGCCGTTGCTCTCCTGTTAAGAGCAGAAGCAATCATAAATTGCTCAGGAGGTCGCCAGTGTTGGAGAGTTGGTGCATCTTGGTAGCATAACGGCTTCCTGATACTTCAGCTCTGCTAGCTTCGGGAGAATGTAGCTCCTTCCGATTATCAGGCGGCCTCCAGTAGATCGAGAGACAGTCCTTAGTCAGATAAAGTGTCCCATGACTTATGTCCCCTGTCAGAAGTCGTGGCGCCACGGCCACGCTTACTACGGTAGAAGCCGTGGCGCCACGCTTAAGTCACTCCCAAGTGAGGCTATATACATTTTGGTTTTCGCTGCTAATGTTCGTGGTGCAGCAATCTGTCCCCTACGCTCATTCCTTCCTAGAACTTGCACTGTCGCAACATCGATCCATTAGACAGTAGATCCACACCTGACTTTTTTTAGCAGCAGAGCTTTGTCGAATGAGGCACGGACATTGCCAGATCTTAGGTCTTGGGAATTGATGACAGCTCTTCTAGAGAAAACACCAATCAGGACACCCTCTTGAATAATATTTCTCCTTGGGGGTCTGGCATGATAACAGTTTCAAACAACATATTTTCTGGCCGTCGCTTGTTGCCAACTAAGGCAAAGTCAAAAGTCTTAATCAGCGTTCCGAGGATCAGTTTGATTTTATTTGTTGCAAAGAACCGTCCAGGGCAGGCTTGTACTCCCAATCCGAACTTCATGTCATTCACCGTCGTGTTGGAAAACTGATGTCTAGTGGCCTCGTCCGGACTGGTTTGACGGAGTCTGAAATACCGAAACCCGTCAAAGTCTCCATGATTGCTCCATATGGGCTCTTCGTCTTCAAGAACGCGACATGCGACACCAACATACGCTCCGATGGGCAAGGGCGTGCCATCTAGAAGATCCACGCGCCCTACAACTTTACGTGTGAACCCAACTATTCAACGGCTTATTAGTAAGGGATACAAAACTGAATCATGGCGAAAGAGAAAATTGGAATTTACCAGACGCAATTGGGTTCACTCTCTGGGATTCCTTCATGAAACTGTCAAGCATTTCAAGTCTCATCATACTTCGTTTCGATTCCAAACCGCCCTCCTCTTGCCAAACTTTCTCCACTTCAGCCCTCAGCGGTATAATATACTCGGGGTGTGCTGCCAGATCGTAGATTACGTGCGTCACCGTCATAGTCGTTGTGTGCTGAGTTGCGAGACTCGCGAGAAGTTGAGCCTCTGCCTGTGTTTTCAGATCAAGCTTTTCGCAACTGCGCTGCCGGTCTAGAAACCACTGAACTAAGTCATTTGGCTTCTCAAATCCGTTTCGTCCCTCAGCCTCGAGGCGCTCTAGGAGAAGCGGCAGTATTAACCGTTCCGCATTTGCGTAGTGACTCTTTAGGCGACGAATTTCAGGAATGAGATGTTTGACGATGGGCCGCAAGAATTGAGGACAGAGTTTGATCTTCATTGCCCCTGTAGAGACATCAATAGTGAAGTCGTTTGTTGTCTTGATCCACTCTTCGTTGCGGTTCATTGGTTGACCAACAAAGATTCGACCAGTGAGTATCGAAATCATGCGAAGGACCCTCGGATAAACGGTTATAGGCGTCCAATCTATCCGACGTTATTTGATTCGCTTGGTCGGCATATACTACATACCTTTGCAGCATGGCAACTCGGCTTTTACGAGGTACTGAATCTCATCGTTCAGTGCAGGCATCAAGCTTCCTTTGCAACGTTAGCAATATCCTCAGGCACTCAATTAGGAGATTAACACCTATGCTTCGAGTCAAGTCTATCCGGACGCTGTCGATGAGCCAACGACGATCGAAAAAAATCTTCGTATATCTTGTCATTATTTCCAACTCCCAATGTTAGCTTCAATGCTTCTGGCAGTTCTGCTCATTAGAGAATACAACCTCGGCTCCAGCATGCGGAAAACTTAATGTTGTTGTTGGAAGACTCTTCAGTGCATCGGCATCTTTCCTTGAAATAAACACACGATCGCCCTCGAAAGTGGAAATCCTGAACGACCGATTTCCGTACTAAACATTGACTATTTAGAGCTCGGTTCAAGACGTCAATCGTTGCAATCGGGGCAAATACAGTCTTGTAACCGTCCCGCATAAGGCCTTGGGCATCCTGAAACCAGCGCTTGCGGCTCAACTGGCTTACCCAGCCCTTGTCGTAAACGTAGGGGATGCATATGTGGGCTTTTGATTTTCGAAGGTAGGAGTACAGAGCAAGCGACAGGGAGGCCAATCCGAAGAGGAGACATGATATGAAGAAAGACATGTTTCAGTATCTTTGGTTACTCCTTTGCGATCCAAACCACATCTGAGAGCGCAGAGCAAACGTTGAAGGTCCCGACTTATGTACACCCATGCTGGGGGGTTAAATGTTGCAAGGCCCGCTAAATCCTGCGGTGGGGTTTGCCACGGCCTTGCAACAATTAACCGTGTGGATACTATGTAGAACCAAATCGCTGTCGGCAAGATACCTCTGCAGCGGGTTGATAATCAGCCCGATTCAATCGGTCTGACACACCCCGGTTGAGCAAACTAACCAATGTCACCTTTGCATGCTCTCGACGCCGTATGGATCCATTCAATGGTTTGATTGGCTTTCTCGCGACGTATAAGTTTTCTTAGTCCTCTAAATGGGTGAATATGCAGTATTATATTGGTACATTAACAGTATATAATCTTCTCATCTTAATCTAGGGTTTCCTGGTCCTTCGACCCCCTATAGGCCGACGTTATAATCACTACATTCAAACAGATTGCAAATGGTCCTAACGATTGCAATCCATCAACAGTACAAACGGTTTGGACTGTTTGCAGACACACCGACGGCAAGGTCTATCCTATTCAAGTAAACAAGGCGAGACCTCGCCTCTGCCCTTTGTTGTCGGTCTCTAGAATATTACCCGATCTTCACTTGCGACTCTAGTTGCATTACCGGGTCTGTGTCTTTGCCAAATTGCCGCACTCATGCTACGGTGGTAGGAGGCGTTAATGCCTGTAGTGTTGGGACAGAGCGATAAGGAGGCCGATTCGTCTGCTTTCTTTTCAGACTTGTCTCTAGGCTGTTGTCAAAACTCCCATGAGTAACGCCACTGATACCACCTGCGTCTTGAGTTATTTTTAAAGCTGGGTGCCCAGGGGACGATGGATGTGACGTCTAGTGCTAATAGGGAAACATGCTGCGAGCATTCTTCATTTAATCGTGGGGCCAAATCGGCCCGGGGACTCCACCTCAGCCCGAGCAGCACGCAAGCAGCGAACATCTAACAAAAACCAGTAGAGATAGTATTAAATTTAATGATATAGGCTATAGATTGTAAACGTACATTAGTTATTTGTCTGTTAATATAACTAGTAGATTGGACGGTGTGCATAGACAAAATTGCTGTTATTCGGGTTGCTCGTGTTTGCATAACGATTTGGCCCCATGATGAAATGAAACATGCTCGGCTGTTCAACGATCGCGCTAGAGATGCATTGGAAATCCTGAAGATAATCGTGTGGCCTCTTCTGGATTAAACGTAGCGCCTGTTCTTCCCTCCATTCGCTTATTCAGTACCATGCGTTACCTCTCCACCCTGACGTGTTACAGGTGATGAACATTGCAAAGGAGTGTCCAGGCCTCCATAGTCTTCAGCGTCTTCAGCGTCTTCAAGGTGCCCATTGTGTTGGGAAAAAGATTAGCTTCCTCCGGCGTCGAAGCCGTCATGAACCTCCAAATTTGGATACCTGTTTCTCTACTTTTTCTCTTTGTTGTAAATTGGTGCCTTAGTTTTGCCAGGCATATACGAGCTGCAAAGGCCTCTGGTATACCGTATGTCATAGTTCCTTTCTATACCATAAACCCAGTTTATCGTGTAACACATCCCTTTTGGATAAACCCGTTGATCCGAAGTCTACCCAACGCCTTCACAAGATCATGGAAGGATTTCATGGCCCAGGACTGGATCTGGATTCATGGGTACAAGCCATTCGAGAGACTAGGCACAGACACATTCTTGACGGTTTCCGCTGGAGGGAATCTGCTGTGGACTGCAGATGCGAACGTTATAAGTCAAATCTCGGCACGACGCAGAGACTTCCCTAAGCCTGTCGAAGTGTATCAGATTCTTGACATTTATGGCAAGAACGTCGTCAGCACCGAAGGTCCTGAGTGGCGACACCACCGTAGGTTAGTAAGTTCTGGTTTTACGGAGCAGAGCTGTAGGCTGGTTTGGTCAGAGACTCTACTCCAATGTCAAGCTATGCTGGGGTTGTGGACGAAGATAAGCGAAGGCGCTCAAAGTACAGTTCAGTCCGTGAAGGAAGACACTCTAAAGATGAGTCTTCACGTTATCAGCCTTGTTGGCTTCGGACAGAAACTTGAATTTCCCGCTGCGTTTGGAAAAGAACTTCATGAAAAGTCGAATAAGTCCGGGAGCGAGACAATTACGGCTGGACATAGTATGAGTTACGCCGAAGCCATGCGTCAAGTACAAGAGAATATCATCCTGGTGATTGCGATTCCACACTGGCTCTTAAGTAGGTCTCTTAAACTGCCCACGAGCAGTTGGGTATATCACGATTTTCTAATTGCTGCAACGCAGAACACGTTCCTTTTGTTAAATTGAATAGAGCCTATGAGTCGGTTACCGAATGGTCCAAACACACGTCTGAGATAATCAACCGGAAAAAAGCCACCTTGGAAGCCGGTGGTAGCGTTCCAGACGACGACTTTGTGGGCCAGCTCCTCAAAGCTCAAACCGAGGGGACGCCAACTCTACCTATCGAGAAACGAACGACCACACAGTTAGAGTCGGAAGTTCTCGCCAATGCATTCGTGTATATTCTCGCCGGCCATGAAACAACAGCAGACGCGATCCACGTCACACTGCTCTACCTCGCACGGAACACGTTATCTCAGCGGCGCCTCCAGGAGCAGCTCGACTCGGTGTTCTATGGCAGACCAGTCTCCGAATGGGACTATACCTGTGACCTGCCTCGTCTGACTGGTGGAATGGCAGCAGCTATTATGAACGAGGGGCTGCGACTTATCCCTCCAGTCACCAACCTACCTAAATCAACTCGGGGCGTGGGCGCACAGCCGATCGAGCTAACCCTGCACAACGGCGAGCGGCAGCTGTGCTCCATCCCCGGAAACACAAATATCAACATCTGCGTGCCTTGCATTCACAGAAACCCGAGATATTGGCCGACCGGAAAGCCTAACAAATCAGAGAGCAACAAGGTCACCGCTGACGGCACCAGCAACGATCTGGAGGAGTTCAAGCCTGAGAGATGGTTGCTTGATAATATTTCGGACGATAGAGGCCAGGTGTGTCCGACGGATCAGATTACGAATTCGGAAAAGAGCGAGGAAGAACCGAGTCCAGCATCGAGTCAGCGACCAATCACTACTGATGCCGACAGCTTCACAACCCTTCTTGTCCCTCCCAAAGGCGCATTCATCCCATTCAGCGAAGGCCAGCGCTCCTGCATCGGGCGTCGCTTCGCGCAAGTTGAGATCCTTACCGTGCTGGCCGTCATTTTCTCGAAATACTCTGTGGAGCTCGCAGTCGACGATTGGGCCAACGACGCGGAAGTATCGAGGATGGACCAAGCTCAGAGACAGGCTGTTTGGCAGAGAGCAGATAATAGGGCGACAACATTGATGAAAGACAATATGTCTATGCTTATTTCGCTGCAGATGAGGGGTGGTCATGTTCCTCTCCGCTGTGTTAGGAGGGGAGAGGAGAGGTTTTTTGACATTTAGAAAGTGTCCTTGCTTAATGATATGTTTACTGTCTAGGCTAGGTGGTAATGTCTTACATATATTGGAATCAGTCGAAGTTGTGCCCTCCCTGTCCTAATCTTGAGTTGATAGCTGTCTTTAACAGATTATTGCTCGCGTGGAGTATAGCGCTAGGTCCTCTTAATCGCATGTCCGATCCGTTAGCCATGAGAATCTCAAGAAATTGTGTATCGATCAAATATTATCTTCGCCTAGGCCTCTGGTAAGCCGCCTCAGAGGCATCATATCGCTGTTGATGACGATCCAAGACTCATCAATTAGAACTTCAACGGCAACTTTGAACGTTTCCTTGAACCAGTCATTCTCTTCGGGACCTTCTTCGACCCCTAACTCCGAAAACTCCGATAGCTATAAAATACCTACCTTATACCTACTACATCTATATTCTTCTATCTAATTTATAGATCTATTAATTCTATATCCTTCTCTCTACCTTATATTTATTAATTCTAGTATATCTAAGGTGAGGGAAACTTCTTTATAAATCCGGCGTAGGGTAAAGCATCTTGTCAGCCGTCGAAAGGCTGCTGCTGTACGCTGAGGAATTGTCTGATTGAGCGAACTGTCTATCTAAGAATAGGGGGTAGATGTGGGCTATGTACTGTGCGTCACGTGCTCGCTTATTCTGGCTGACACTTCTTTACTAATTAACGTATGAGAGACTTGGATTGGCACACGAGAGGCGGGGCCATGTAATCCTTCCGATTTCACTCCGCCTTGCCATCAGCTTCTGGTGTGAGGTAGCATCATGGCGGCGGGACTTTACTCTTTTGGTCGTGGTACAACTTGAATACAAACAAAGCAGCGCCCCAGTCTAATCTCTCGTATCCCATTCGATGTCGAAGAATTCTACCGACCCTGTCTCTCCCTCCGCCCTCAGTCTCCCTCCCGGACACTAGCTATGCTGGATGCGTAAGCCTGGGCTGCAGGGGCCTTACCTGTGGATCGCGGCATAAGACATGAAAACAAAAAAAGCAACGTCCAATTCAGTCTCTCGTGTCCCACTAGAAGTCCATTTCTTTTTCTTCGTGCTCTCTGCATCACTCTAGTGTTTCACTGAGCCTCTTATCTACTAACCCCAATCTCAACTGGACCAAAACTAGACTCGTGAGTCAAGAGAAAACCCGAACTCAACACACAACATGTCCAATTCTAAAGATGGAGCTACTGCTGTGGAAGAACTCGAGCTGCTTTATCCGTGGAATAGTCTGATTCCGCAAGCAACAGAAAAATGCGTCCATTACTTAGTTGAGGAAATCGCTCTAGAGCAACCTGATGAAGAAGCCATCCACTCTCGAAAGGGCTCGCTGACGTACAAAGAACTCAACAATCATGCGACGAAATTGGCACAACTGCTTACTGAGCGAGGTGTCAAACCAGAAGTCGTAGTACCCATTTGCTTCGAGCATTCCATGTGGGCTGTTGTCGCTATGCTCGGTGTCTGGAAGGCCGGCGGCGCCTTTGTGCCCATACCATGTGCACCCATAGGGCGCACCCAGACTATGCTCAGCACATTGAAAAACCCCCATATTATCCTAGCGTCTTCGGAAAATGAGCATGGTCTCAGAAACTTGGGCGCTGAAGTATGGGTTGTTGACGGATATCAGATGTCCTCGTTACATTCCGAGGACCATGACACGCAAGTTTGCAACGTTGAGGTGAAACCCAGCAATCTAGCTTGTATCATGTTCACATCTGGTAGCACGGGAGCTCCGAAGGTGCAGTGGTACCCCTTGTGAACTTACGCCGAAAAGTTGATCTTTCCTGACGTTACATATCAGGCAGTGCAAATCGAGCATACCCAAATCTGCTCTTTCTTGACTCAGTGGACCAAGCGTGTAGGGATTGGAAAAAAAAGTAGAACATTTCAATTCGCTTCATACCTGTTCGACAACTGCATCGTAGATATATTTGCACCTCTCATCACAGGTGGGGTGGTTTGCGTACCTTCAGAGTATGACCGGTTCAAGTATGAAGGCAAAAACTCCTGTCGAAGAGTATCCGCTAATATTTCGACAGCAACATCGCTGGTGCTCTGCAGGATATGAAGATCACCCATGCAAACCTTGTGCCATCGCTGCTCCGTGCTTTGAACCCTGAGAATTTTGAACTTGAAACTCTAGTAATGACCGGCGAACAAATTAGCGCTGATTTACTGCGTCAATGGACCGCCTCGACGCGATTTAGAATCATTAACGGCTATGGACCGACAGAAAGTACCGTCATGTGCTGCGCTCTCAACGTCAACCGCCTAAATCTACGTCCAAATTGTATTGGTTACCCAGTTGGTTCCGCGTTATGGATCGTGGATCCTGCGGACCCTGAGAAATTGCTTCCTCGCGGCGAAACCGGCGAGATTCTGATTGAAGGCCCTTTTGTTGCCAGGGGCTATGTGGGGAGTAGTGAGACTCAAGCAGGGTTCATTCCTGTACCGTCGTGGCTACAAACATTCAGAAGCCGAAGGGGACCATCATACAAAACCTATCTGTCCGGCGATCTCGGAACCTGTAACGCCGATGGTTCAATCCAAATCTTCGGACGCAAAGACTCTCAGGTCAAAATTAATGGGCAGAGATTAGAGCTGGGTGAAGTGGAGCATCACTTGGAACGTCTACTTCCGCACGGGTGTGAATCTGTAGTGGAGTTGAGAATTCCAAAAGACAAGATTAGTCATCCAAGCCTGGTGGCCTTCATTTCTGTTGATCCTAAGCACTACCAGGTAAACAACCACAAAAATAAGGTGACAGGGCTGTTGAGTGATCCAGGTCAGAAGTACCTAAACACGCTTGTAACAAATGTAAGAGAAGGTATGAAGGAAGTTTTGCCATCTTATATGGTACCATCAAACTTCCTTGCCGTTGAGTCTATACCCCGGTCAGACTCCTACAAGGTTGACAGGAAGAAACTTCGAGAGGTTGCGCAGAGCACCGATATACAAGACTTTGACACAACCGTCACCGCGTACCGACCTCCGTCTTCTGAGATGGAGAAGCAACTGTGTAGGCTTTGGGCTGGAGTTTTCAATGACAGCTCGTTCCGGATAGGTGCCGACGATGACTTCTTCCGTCTGGGAGCCACTTCAGTTACAGCAATCTGGCTAGTGAGCGCTGCTCGACGCGTGGGGATTGGGCTGACTGTTCAAATGATATACGAGCATCCAGTGCTGTCGGGTTTAGCACTAGCAGCGCGGTCGACTGACACAGTCCAGATGGAAGTACTGCGACCATATGCCCTCGTTGACGCAGGGTCCCTCGACGAGTTGAGAAGAGAAGCTGCTAAACTTTGCAATATCGACGAGGTCGAGATTGAAGACATTTCCGTTGTCAGTTTCCTAGAGGAAGCATACATGCGATGGTCTGTACCAGAACCACTACGGTTGCTTTTCACGTCATGCGTTGTATTCCCACTTCCACCTACCATTGATCTAAAGAAGTATCTCAAATGCTGGAAGGACGTGATCGCTGCACATGACGCCTTTCGCACCCGATTTGTGAATACTTCAATTGGATGTCGTCGAGTTGTGTTGAAACGAAGTCTTGACCCGTTCAGGTTCGGCACAAGTCTTGAAGCTCATCTGGCGCATGAGAAGACGCAGTTGATGGGATATGGACAGTCACAGAGTCGCTATGCGGTTATTACCAATGAAGAGAAAGACGAACGATTTTTCGTCTGGACCGTAAAGCACACCGTTTTCGATGGATGGTCTCTGAACCTAATCCAGGAACGCTTGGCTCAAGCATATAAAGGCAGACCTATCATGCCTGAAACAGTCAAAGCTGGCCATATCATCAAATATTTTCGAGAAGCGGACACAACCGCGGCAAGGGCATATTTCCGAGGTCATTTCAATGGCGCCCGCTTCAAACCGATAGTCAATGTGCCAACTGACGACTCAATATTCTTCGCGGATAATTATTTCACGCAACACCTGGATTTCTCATCACCAGCACAAGACGGTGTGACGTTTTCGTCGCCAACACAAACTGGCATCACACTCTCCACGCTTATTGCCGTGTCTTGGGCGCTTGTGCTCTCCACATTCAGCAAACAGACAGACGTGCCGATCAACCTCATGCGAACATGTCGATCACTCCCGGTATCGGGGATTGAAGACTACATCGGCGCACTCATGGATGTCGTACCCATCCGCGTCACCGTCAACCAGAACGATACCGTGCGGGACCTGCTTAGACGGTACCAGTCTGACTGGGCGGAGTCCAGCGCCCACGAGTTCCTGGGATACCACAGGATCGATCAGGTTAGCGAGGAGGCAAAGGTCGCAAAGGAGGTTGGACTTGTCGTAAACATCCATCCTCCCTTACCCGCTGAGCCTCCTCTACCGTCTTGCTATGAGATAGAATTTCACGCCACGCCATTCAAGCCCAGGATCGAATGCGTTCCGGATTCCGGGGGGCTGAAGATTGAATGCTGGTATAATAAGACAAGTGTTACCGCAGAGCAGGTGGTGGGTCTGGTCGACAGCTTTGAGAGAACTCTGCTTAAGGTGCTGGTTTCGGAACCGGACCAGAAGGTTCATGAGATGATTTGATGCACTTGCTAGTGAAACGCTTTGCGATGCCAAACATGCAGCGGGGGCAAAAGTCAGGTCATGGATTTCAGTCATCTCGTCATCCGGCTTCGCAGGGAAGACTCGATTGGATTGAATGGCTTTACGCCCCGATTGCTGAATCCAAATTACGATGACTTGAATACTGATAGAGTTTGACATGTTCAGACCATGCGCTATTGCGCCACTGCAATGTTTGACAATGCATTCTAGACGTAGTAGATTGTTTGTGAGGGCTGATGAGGCAAGGTGTGATTCTTCTTACGAGATCTGGGGTTTGGGGGGATTTCCCAACATTTGCCGGCGGGCGCTTGGCGAGGCGATTTCTCTTGCCTTGTTCTTCTACCGGTTCTGCAGCTGGCGGGGACTACACCAAAGCTTAGAGGGAGTAGAAACAGCTCTAGGGAACTACAACGTAGATACTAATTTTGAAGCCCTACTACAGTAAGGTTTACTTCGAGCCAATAACCTACAATAAATCGCAGTTCACGACTCGCTTTGGCAAGATTTCTCTTCTAGCATGCCTCGGTATACATCTACGCAGACAGGAGAAAGCGTCCCTCAACACGTCAGCACATCTCGGCACCCTTGTGCCTTGTTAGACGAGGTGCGAGACATGGGATACCGTTTGGCGTTTCCGCAACCACCTTGTCATCTTCCACGCGCTTGAAGCCTGTTCAGCCATCCATACTCGTCCCATGGCAGGTCCGTGACAGTTACCAGTTCAGTCTCTCTTGATTTCAATCATTCTAACCAATGTACACTGTAGTACCTCTGAGCATCGCAGCACCAGCAGCAGCAGTAGCCGCCTCCGTTGCCTACCTGAACGCCCGCTTCTCCATCTTTTACGATAGGTTCTTGATTGAGACGCTCGTCAAGATCAACGTCCATCAGCGCTTGGCTGAAAAGCGAGACCGAGTCAATCTATTCTACGTCCTAGAATCATGGGCGCTCTCCAAACATACTGCGAACCGTCCGTTCATCATATATCAGGATAGACAATGGACCTATAAAGAAACCTACGACCTGGTGTTGAAGTATGGTACATGGCTGAAGAGCAAATATGCCGTCCAGAAGGGAGATATCATAGCTATTGACTTTATGAACTGTCCTACGTTCGTCTGGTTGTGGTTAGGGCTATGGAGCATAGGAGCAACACCGGCTTTCATCAATTACAACCTAACAGGCAAGCCGTTGACATACTGCATCAAGACAACAACCGCCGGGCTTCTCTTTGTAGACCCAGAGGTTAGGTCGATGTTTTCGCCCGAAGTTGAAGCAGAAATAAGTCGTCCCTCATTCACAGGCGGTAAAGGTCCGCTAAAGCGCGTACTCTTCTCCAAGGACCTTGAAAGTGAAATACTTGCCACGGCTGCAGTGCGGGAACCTGACTCTGTCCGCTCCGGCGCTCTGTCACACCATGCCGCCTGCTTGGTCTACACGTCCGGAACAACCGGCTTACCAAAACCCGCAGTAGTGAGTTGGCGTAAGATAGCCATAGGAGGACGCGTCGCGGCTGCTTTAACGAACATGAAGAAACATGACATATTCTACACTGCAATGCCATTATATCACTCCTCTGCGTCCGCTCTCGGTCTTGGCTCTGTCCTCACAAGCGGCGCCACATTCGCTATGGGCCATAAGTTCTCGACGCGGACATTCTGGGACGAAGTTCGAGCTTCCCAGGCAACGATCATTCAATACGTTGGTGAGACTCTACGATACCTCCTAGCCGCCCCACCAAGTCCGTTGGATAAGTCTCACAACGTCCACACTGCCTTTGGGAATGGACTGCGGCCGGACGTTTGGGAGCGCTTCAAGTCGTGCTTTGGCATAGAGACTATTACCGAGTTCTACGGTGCCACGGAAGGTTCGTGTCCTTTCTCTCTACCATCTCTCCTTAACAGTTCAGAAGTCTTTTAAAATATGATATCGTTAACTAGATATCAGGCGTTTCTGGGACGTGGAACCTCAGCCGCAACTCCTTCTCATCCGGGGCCATTGGCCGCAACGGCGCCATTCTCAATTTCCTTCTGCGTTTAAACACCGCGATAGTGGAGCTAGACTCTTCCTACGAAGCGCCTGCCCGCGATGGTAAAACCGGATTTTGCAGGAGAGTTAAGCCGGAAGCTCCCGGGGAGTTGCTGTACAAGGTTGATCCGGCAGCTCTTCCTGAAACATTCCAGGGTTATTTCAACAGCAAATCTGCTACTGAAAGTAAGATACTACGGGATGTTTTCAAGAAGGGAGATGCATGGTTTAGGACTGGTGATGTTGTGAGGTATACGAAGGAGGGTCTGTGGTTCTTTGTCGATCGGCTGGGCGATACTTTCCGTTGGAAGAGCGAAAACGTGTCAACGGCTGAGGTGGCGGATGTCCTGGGTACGCACGATGCGGTCGAAGAAGCCTGCGTTTATGGCGTTGAAGTTCCTGGACATGATGGACGTGCTGGTTGCGCTGCCCTAGTCATGACGCCTGGAGTTTTGCAGCAGGACAAGACCGAGCTTAGTGATGCCCTATTGAGGAGTCTGGCAGAGCATGCGAGTAAACAGTTGCCGCGGTACGCGGTACCGGTATTTTTGAGGATAACCGAGAGTCTGCAAACGACCGGTACGAACAAGCAGCAGAAACATGTGTTGAGGGAGCAGGGCGTTAATCACGATAAGATACTGGAAGACGATCGGCTTTTCTGGCTCCAGGATGGGACATATAAGAGGTTTGGGGAAAAGGAGTGGATGGAGGTCATCGCAGGCAAAGTCAGGTTATAATTCTTGATACAGGTTGCAGCGGAGTACCGAATCATCTCTACCGACCGCTATCCGCCCTACTACGCTGAAGCTGGCAGATCTGTCTAGTGTCTCAACCCATCGGCTAGAACTCTCGATTTTGCTCTCCCCAGATATTCGCTCGTCCAAGACAGGCGTGACTATGGTACACTCCGCCCGCAGCATTCAGAACTAGGATGGAGCGCGCACGAAATGGTCAGGAATATCACATATGCTCCGATGGTGTTGTCCATTAACTGTTTCGAGGCTCCAGAACCAGCCAGGGGAACATGCGCTCGAAATGACTAGAGATGACCGTTTCAACGAGTAAAACAATGTTCAGTAAAATTCCCCGGACGAACGTCCACTTGTCGTATGTCATCGAAGATGATTCATAGGGCCGAGCAAGTGGAACCACCTCTATTGGGAGTTCTTGCTTCTCACACGAAGACCTTATCATGCCACAAAGCACCTCTTTCCCGCCACTGCAACTCCACGGACCAAACCGCAGGGAGTGGAAATACGCCTCACACTCCGATGTACGGAATGTACTTACTGTATCGGTATGATTCCAATCGAATAACAACAAGCCCAAGCTACAACCCCTGGCCAACTACAAGTTGGCTTCAAACTTTTGGGAAAAACGTACGGATCTGTTTCCGAAGGTGAAGTCATGTCCGCCGCCAAGATATGGATGGATTGGGAGAACCACCAAAGAACAACATAGAGGTTTTCAAGGGGATGTGATCTCCGTCTTCTCCCAATGGCCCGGCATATACCCCGGCTGTTTGAAAGTGATCTGGAAACAAAGTCGAGACTTCCGAGATGCTTTGTATGATGCAATTAGAGGGCGACTCCCCTGTTTTGGTTATCGATTGCTTCGCGATCCACAATTCATGAGACCATGTTGCGGCATTTAGCATAATACGACTCGCTTCCCGAAATCTATACAACATATAAGCCGTCTATCCCCGTTGGTTAGCTTTGAAGGGTATAATAACAGAACATTTGTGAGCCGGGGAGCTTTCTACTCTGACGTCTAAAACGTTACAGATAGATAAAAGACTTATGTAGAGGCTGGAGCGGGATAGTGGCTGCACAAACCAGCACAATCCTTGTTACAGGAAAAAGCAAAAACATTAATACTCGGATACCCAGATCGTTGGAAGGAGTGTTTGATTCACACCCAAGTCCTCAGGCCTTCAACATGTCGCAAGAAATATCTGATACAGTTCGACTGCGACGAATTTTGCGGGTTTATGGCTATGAGTAGGGCTCGACACGCACTGTTGACTTTTCTGGCAGATTAGTGGATAATCAGTTCAGTAAGAATGCGAACGGGTGTTCATCACCATTCACGGACGATTGCAAATGCCATTACCACCGTTGGAAACTGTTGCACGGTACCATAGTGCCCAACGTTCCTTCAACGAACGTACGGAAAAGTAATACGCTGATGACGGTCATAAATCCTCTAGTGATGTAGGCAGCAGGATGAAATGTGAGGGCCCATCGAATTTCGAATTCTGGATGGTTCAGATAGAAAGTTTTGCCTCGATACATCGTCGCGGAGTTTGCCCTATTATATTTGACTCCGCGCTGAACTGTCCGGTCGAGATCTCCAGACTGACGATCCGAATATGCAACAACCGTTGGGAGCCTGACCAAAGAAGAAGACAGTATTAACCTGTTTCGTGAAGCCTACGCATAAGTGATGCCGTGATGATGCTGTCCTTTGAGTTAAAACCGTGAAAGTGGATTGTATACTGGTATAAACTTGGCGAATATAGAAGTGGAAGTTATCACTACCTATTGAAAGGACATACGTAGTGAGGGATTCGATTACCTTACTTGCCCTAACTAAATAGTAATAATCAATACACATAAGGTATTAACCGCTTGTCTGTTTTCGCAGGAGAAGTGGGCGGTAAAATGACATTTGTACCTCAAATCAACGGAAATACTTTGGTGTTAATCTTGGGAGTTTATTCTGTTCAAAAGGCAGGGACGCCCGCCCCAGGAGAAAGTTCTGGTGGCCTTTGAACATGTAAATATAAGCCCTCAATACCCAATATGTTGTGGCTTTTTGCACCGACCCTCTGGCCTGGGGATCGCCCGGTGAGTTAGAAGTCATCCCTTGCTCGAAGCTCCGTTTAATTCGACTCTGCAATCTTCGTGCCAAGTCTTCTGATGTGTGAAGCATGCAAAAGGACGCGCCTTTCTTTTCGCCACTTCCTTTCAGCGTTTCGTTTAGCCCGAATCTCAGACGGACCGGTCAGCAACGCACTACCGTAACCCGTATTCCATTCTACCTTGACGATTGTTGGAGTAGTGCTGAGAGTAAAGAAAGTATAGAAACGCATTTCATGATTCGCCGTCGCTACTCTTTCTAAAGATCATCGTTACGGGTGCTGCAGCTGTAGGCCTCCACGTTAAATAGGCTTTCCGAGATCTGTCCATAGGATCTTCAATCGGTTCGTCTCGGCTTTTACAGGTGTCATCTCAAGGTCCAAGTCAGTGAAGTTAGTAACAGCAGCCAGAGTAGATTAATTTGCTTGTTGCAATCATTTCTTGTTTCAAGTTGCTACATCCAGGTTTGGCTGCCTTGCTGCGCTATCCCCAATTAATTAAACTCCTGTCCACAGTAATCACTGCATGAAACACCCAAACATAGACTCCCTATCGCCTTTCTCGCCCATATCGGGCCAAAAACGACAGAATGTGCAGAATGCTTCGATTATCTCCACTCGTCTCACGACCACAGGCTCCCGGTGATGAGACACTCGTGGAATCCTATCTCCACACCTCACATTCTCTATATCACTTATGCTCAGGAATATACAGAACGAGAAGCTATCCAATATGCTAGGACCCCTCCAGATGATTTAAAAAGTTTAACCGTTCGTACTATTACTCAAATATTAGCTGCGTATATTTCGCACACAGAACACATAAGCAATGAAATCCCAAAATTTAGGGAGGGGATCTGCCGGGTGATTTGATAATGGCATTGTTAGACCTGACTTTCCACTTAAATATATGCCGTTCGAATATGTGTAGATGCGCTAGTTATTGAGAACCTTTCAATATTCTGAGAGCGCCCTCCCGGTGATTCCATAACTCTAGTCTATATTAGTTAGTTCGCTGAGTGTTGTACTTTCTCGTGGACACATTAACGGAAGACCGCTCAATATACGGAATACCTTTACCGGGTGATCCGATGTTTTGATATCGGTACTCAACATTTCACGTATCGTATGGGTTGTAATTACCTCTTGAATATTACAGACATAAAGACCATACAATATGCGGGGGGGATCTCCACATCCATCTAACGGGTCACGGGTTAGACTACGATAGTACATTTCCTCTGCTTCATTCACCCCGTGAATAGATGTCTACCTAGTTGCGGCTGCTAAGATAACATGCGGAGGACCTCCTGGTTATCTAAGTACTAGCAGACGATTTTACACGCCTCGATGCATTTGCTTGATTTGCTTGATCTACGAAAATATAAGGGATGACCGATATATCGATGTCTTGAGGACTTCTCGGTATCTAAAATTCTACTTGCTCTAAACCTTACTTTTCAAACACCCTCCCACTCGTCAACGACTAGCCTGGCGACGTTCATGCCCATCAAACTGCTCGTTTCCATTGTGCTGATGAAGCTTTCGATTCCACTCGTGTACCACAAGCCGCGGTCTAACTTTAATTCGTCAAATTTGGTTCTGGGGTACTCGTACGGATATGAATTCCAGACTTTGTGGTGGATCCAGGATATATCAGATTCTGATAAGCTCTCCCTGTCCTCTAAGGTACCTTCCTCATCCGAGTCTGAGTCTGAGTCTGAGTCTGGGTTTAGGAGGTGAGCGGTCGAGGATAAAACAGAGGTGGCATTGAGGTTGAAGATATGAGATAGGAAAGTTGCGTTGACTCGCTCTGGCGAGAAGACTTTGTAGAGGTACTCTTCTCGCGAAGGAGTGTATGCCGGATTGTCCACGCGACGGAGAGTGCTAATGCTCCAGAAGCCGGCGGGTCCAACTTCGCTATGCTTTCCCTGTGTCTGTGGGGACGAGCCATTCACAGGCAAAGTCGTAAGTACCGTCTGTGGGACTATGGCTCCAGGAGGCATGTTGAACGCTTCTGGCGCGAGAAGATGTGGAGTGGTGAACAGCGTGACGTGTAGCTTGACATATGGTATCTCCTCAGGTACGTGTTTCGGTTGCGGCGAGAAGCGTATGCCAGAGTACTGGTAGGGAGCCGCCAGTATGACCGTATCAAACTCCTCTTCCTCCTCGTTCTCCTCCTCCGGCTGGGTCTTGCTTTCCCCAATCCCAATGTCTCTCGACCGCACAACATACCCCCAACCCTCCTTCCTAACCTCCGTAACCGCCGTCTCCAACCTAACCTCTGCCCCAGCCCACTCCAACATCCCCTCAAAAATTCTCCAATTCCCCCCTTCCACGCTCATGGCCCCATCCGTAGACATACACACCATCGCCCCCAACCCATGCAACCCCCCCAAATTCTGCGCATAATTCACCCTCGTAGCCGCCTGCACCACCTCCCTCGCAAACAACTCCCCCACCCCACTATCCCTCAAATACTCGCTCCCCGTCACTCCCGTAACCTCCGCCAACCCCAAATCACACGCCACACGCTCCAAGCTGCGCCACGGAAAATGCGGCTCCTCGTACATCCTCAGAAACCTCCCCACAACCTCTTTCACGAGATTCCGCGTCCGCACGGGTGCCCACCCATACCGCCACAGCAGCTTCGCCGTGCGCCACCAGCTGTCGCTCTCCGGCACCGTCAGCACAAACCGCGTCCCATCCCATATCCCCAGCTTTTCTGCGCCCTTTACAGTTGCAGGTCGAGTCAGCGCGGTGGAGGAGGTGGTGAGGTTGAGAGCGCGGGCGGCGGAGACGAGGTTGCGGTTTGCGGAGACGAAGATGGATGCGCCGAGCTCGACGACGGGCTGGGAGGGGTCGGAGAAGACGTTTATGGTGGTTGAGCGGCCGCCGATATGGGGGGAGCGGTCGAAGACGGTGATGTTGAGGGGGATGGGAGGGGAGGAGAGGGTGTAGTTGCGGAGGTAGTAGGCTGCTGATGCGCCGGCGGAACCTGCTCCTAAGCTTGGATGTTAGAGTGTGGGAAAGGTGGGCCATGGAGGGGTTGCTTTACCGATGATGGCGACCCTTTGGGCGGGCCTCGATGAGAGGATAGGGTGTTGGTGGTCATTTTGACGATGAAGGTGGGAGTGGTTCGCTTGTGCGAGGTGGAAGATGGAGAGTAAGTAGAGGATGGCGACTTGATAGAGCGGGAGTCGGTAGGAGAGCAACATCATCTTCGACTATACATGGGTATCAATTAAACGTCTGGCTAACTAAGGAAGTTGCGTTATTCTCATCTTGGGAAGCGCTGTTGAGTGGATATGTGGTATATAAGAGCTGTGTACTCCTGCAAGGAGAAGTATCGACCAGGCACCTGCAGCTGGTTGGGTATAGAGTCAATAATCAATAGTCCGTTACGGGACCACAACATAGCAGTATGCTGCGGACAGTGATGCACCAGAGTGCCCAACGCCATGCTGAAAGCAACGATCCTCTTAAAACAAAACCGAAGATGCTAGGATGACCGCCCTGGTCCACTCTACGCTCCCTCGCTACCAAATTCCTTGGTCCACTCCAGATTTCTGCGCAAGTCGTCGGCGCTGACAGTAGGTCTCGCAGATTTAATTGCCTTCACAAAGTCTTTGACCGTGAGCGGCGGCTCTAGTAGTTGATCTGTCTCCACTTCCGTCCATGTCATCTCCATCGCTCCTTTATCGCCGGGTGAGCAAGGCGTTAATTTCTCTTGCCCGTCGACCATCACCTGTACATTCCCAATGGTCAGCGTCATTCTTCTGTGAGTCAGTTGCCGTGCATGCAAAGACTGACCTTCTTGTAATGCGTCGCGGTCTGGATCTTCCTCACAGGCTGCATGAGCGCATCCTGCACTGCTATACTGATATCGCTTCCCGAGTACCCTTCACTTAGCTCTGCCAACATCCTATAATCGGCTTGCTTGAGCTCGCAAGGCGTATTTCCAACCGCAAGCTCAAACATCCTCATCCGTGCCGGTAAGTCAGGGAGGCTGATATGCACTCGTCGTTGGAACCGCCGCCGGATGGCTGCGTCAAGCTGCCACGGAATGTTCGTCGCTCCCAATATGAGCACGCCTTTTGTATCTTTGCCCACACCGTCCATTTGAACGAGAAGTTCCGTCTTGATACGCCGCGATGCTTCAGATTCGCCTTCACCGCGAGGCCCACAGAGTGCATCTATTTCATCGATGAAGATGATCGAGGGTTTGTTTTCCCGGGCCATGCCAAACAGCTGTTTCACTAACCTGCAGACGACGTAAGCATAGATTATACCGTTCATGTGCGGTGTGTAGTTCTTACCGTTCGCTTTCTCCCATCCACTTCGAAACCAAATCACTGCTGCTAACACTGAAAAACGTGCTGTTCGCTTCCGTCGCTACAGCCTTCGCCAGGTAGGATTTACCTGTCCCAGGTGGTCCATACAGTAATATGCCCTTCCAAGGTTGTCGCTTGCCAGTAAAAAGATGTGGAAATTTTATAGGTAATATGACCGCCTCTTTCAGTGCTTCCTTTGCTTGCTCAAGACCTGCCACATCTTCCCACTTCACGTCTGGTTTGTCTGATAGGATTGCGCCTGCTAGTGCGCCCCGTAGCTTCTTGGATTCAGGATCTAGCTCGTCTTCGTCATCATCCCTAATACCAGCTGCGTCAGCATTTGCCGATGTTTGCTTGTAGACACAGGTCCTGATTCTTTTCATGGATATGTCCAGCAGAAGACATACTTTCCCTTTCCACCGCCGCCTGAGACTTTCCCATTCGACCCTATTGCGCTCGGCTTCTTTCGATTGCCCTTGTCAACGTCGGCCAAATGATTCTTCAGCTTTTCCGCTCTCTCCATGTATTCTCCAGCCTTTGCTCTTATCATCTCCTTTGATTTCGCGTTTTTCTCCCCTAAGATCACCAATACTGTCACTCATTCTGCCTCTTACTGGAACTTCGATCGCAGGGAAGGGAACCCATACATTTTAGTGCAAGCATAAATAGCTCTACTGCGATTCATAAGCCAAGTTAGCCTGCTTCTGCTTCTCGATGACATTGTGTTGGCTGCGCTCACATGACTGGTAGTATAATTGGTATGCATTCTCATAATCCCCTGCCGTGTCCCTCTCAATAGCCTTCTTCACCACGTCGATAGCCCGACCTAGGAAGTCGGTATTGCTCATGGTTGAAAGACGCCCAGGAAGAACGTCGAGAGGTGGTGCTTGCGACCTTGTGAAGCCTTAATACTGGGGCCACAGAAGTGGAGGATGGAGTGGATGACGGCGAATACAGCGGCGAGGGTACAGTGCGATTTGCAGAGTCGATGTTCGCCGCGTGGCTCGAGCTTTCAGATCCTTTGGCTGCGGTAGAAACGAGCGAGTCTGGTAAAGTATAGAGGATCGGGTTAAACTTGATGGGAGTTGATTGACGCTGTTGTTTATGG
Organism: Lichenothelia convexa; assembly: GCA_021030975.1. NCBI lineage: Eukaryota > Fungi > Ascomycota > Dothideomycetes > Lichenotheliales > Lichenotheliaceae > Lichenothelia > Lichenothelia convexa. Next base: position 99,767 of record JAGFMK010000021.1, read on the forward strand.
TTGTCTACCAAATCTCCCGTCAATGTCACGACGTCGCCGTTGCTTGGCACGCCCCGCGCTAGCAGCGGAATTTCACCCATGGATGCGCGGTTCGCGAACGCACAACCGAGAGCAACCTCGCTCTTTGAAACGCAATGTCAGAACAGCAGAAGCAGCTGCAGTCGCTCGCGGACGAATATCAGAAGCTCCAAGGAGGTGCGGCTCCTTACTCCACCGCTGAAACTACCGGGATGTAACTGAGGCCCTCCGCCAGAACTACAGTCGGCGGTCGAAGCGCGGCAGAAGCTTGAGGGACAACAGCAGGAGAACAAGGGCGTCCAGAAGGTGGTGCACAATCAGAGCGCGAAGATAGTGGCAGGGAGCTTACGACTCGGCTCAGGAATTCGCAAACCTAGCGGACGATGCGAACATCTACAAATTGGTGGGGCCGGTACTGCTGAAGCAAGAAAAGACGGAGGCAGTCATGGCAGTGGATGGACGGTTAGCATTCATCGAGAAGGAGATGTGAGTGGGATTTTCTGCAACTGCAGCAGCGAAGGAACTAGGGCAGGGGCTGATCCGCTGGCTAGTCAGCGCATAGAGAACCAAATCAGCGAGGTTCAAGAAAAGAGCGAGAAAAAGAAGATGGAGGTCAGTCTAAGACCAAGTCCAAGAGCCTTGCCGAATTTTGTAAGATTGACATCTCTCGCATAGATATACCAGTTGCAAACCCAGCTACAAGGGCAGCAGCAAGCTCAGATAGCATCATGATCACAACACCTCTGCCAGCAATGCTTTCCACCATAACTAGTCAGCCCCGGCGGACCAGTTTCTCTACAAAACTTCCACGTGGCGGCGACTGCTGATACACTCAGGAGGCCGCCCACGTTTTATAGCACGGGGTTCCGTGTTTCTTGTGCATATGGTAGTGGCACTTGTCTATTCGGTGCTCGGGATTCTCTATCTTCAGGTTCTTCCGACTGATGAGGACCAGGGCGAGATCCCGGAAGAAGTCCGCCGGAAGGTCCGCATTCTTCTTCAGATAATCATCGGTAGAATTGAATGCGTAGTAATCAGCCATGAGTTGTCGAATTGGGGAGGACTCCAGAGTACTTTGGTATAGGGTTTTGACCGTAGTAATTGCAGGATACCATACTTTGCCGTCGTCGGTTCTGGTGCTCGTACGCGATATCATGGCATCGACGACCGCGTCTTGGAAGTCCGCATCTTGCAGCTTCTCCCCTAGTGCATAAGCGCATGCCAGTCGATTGACTTCGTTATTCCATGTCGTAGAATCGTTCTTGTCTTCAGTACTGCATATCCGTGGGTAATAGAGCCATTGCGCGTAGATCTCAAACGCCTCTGGTTCATCCTTGGGAAGTGAGATCCTGCGCGTTTCCCCCTCTTTCCAATCTTTACCAAGCGCGACTTTGAAGAAAGGTGAGTGAGTGGTAAGAAGCCCCTCGTGAACGTTGTACTCGCGCTTTTCCTTTCCGACAGACACAACAACGGTTTCTGAGCTGATACTTCGCCAGATCAGTAAGAATTCACGAATCTGGTGTCTGAAGATTACTTACTCAACACGCCGCTTTTTCGGCACACGCATGCTCATCTGGGGAACTCCCGGTGCATTAAGGAAGGGCAAGTCTGGCAACTCTGCGAGTGATTTGGAGTGAGGTAGATAGCTGTCGACCTCTGAAATCTACAGACTTTTGGGGCACTCCCGGTGAGTGCGAGAGGATATGACCGCAGTTACATGTATCAATGTATGCGGCAGTGAGATTGTCTTGGAAAAGTTGCAGAGTAGGGGCGCATTTGAAGCGAGTGGTGCCTTCCTATCGCGGCGTCCGCAGAACGGCAAAACAGGGACACCTCTGTCATGAAAGCACGCCATAATCTTATGGGATGATCTTTTCAGAAGGCGGACAAAGAGTCCCTGTAGACTCCGCCATGCCGTCAGATTTCTTGATTTCGTAACCGGTGTGAAGAACCATGAGTTCACCTTAGATGATGCTGTGACACTGCAACGTGCACACTGGGACAATACTAGGATCAGTCATACTGATTCCGGCTGACTTGGAATGCCATGATGTGGATCCAAAGTAAGAACACGGCTCCAACGATCCAGAACGCGAACGCAGCGAGCCAATTGTTACCTGCAGAGTCACTGATGTCAGTTCCCCGCCCAGAATAATGTTCCGCAACTGATGATCAATGACCAGAATGAAACTCACATAGATAGTTCTCATAGAGGTATATGTAGACGTATACGGAATTTGAACCCGACGTGTTCGGCAACGCATTGATATTATTGCATTGCGTGTTTATCCTCCCCGGCGAGAACAGCTGGATCCCCGTTTCTATAGCACCAGTGACATATAGCACCAGCAGCACGAACGACCCCACAATCACTATCCCTGGCAGTAGCCTTCTTTGCGAGATCAGGCCCAACATGATTATAATGAAGACGATTGTGAGCGCACCCACTGTGATGCCGTAAGGTATGATCCTGTGCGATCATCGCCAGTTAGAGGATAGGGCTTGCCGGTAAGTCTCTAGTTGAAAGCTTACCATGGCACGCCCAGGTTGAAGCGCTGCTGCACTTGCATGAATATTGCATTGGTGCCCAGGATTGTTCCCGCCGTTGCGAGCATTATGATGATCCACACATTCAATTGTGCGTCTGGCCAGTAATACCGTTGTCTTTCTATCACTATCTCGGAGCGGCGTGAGCGGGAGGCCATTGCGTAGATGCGGAAATCGGGGTGGGCGAGGAGGAGTCGATATCAGGAGGGCCACTTGATGTATTATGTGCGCGTAAGAGTCAATGGACGACGACTTTTATGCGGCGGGGTGTTCGTCCGCTTGTTTGCTAGTCGTCCTTGAATCTGGGCTCGAGCAACCGAGTCCGGATGGTTGTGCGTTGAAAGTGTCTCGTAGCGAATGGAGCACCTAAAAAGGCCCGGGGTAACGTTTATTATACCCAACCGATTCGACAATTCTCGTGATGACCTGCAGGATACGCTCTGAGTTCGCGCTTTGAGTTTGCGCACCAAGCCGCACAATGATGGCAGGCTTGGGACGGGTCCGTGCAGAACCGAGCGCACAAGGGTGCGGAGACGTCGAGGTACGGTGTGACGTTGGCCCAGCAAAGGGAGCCCAGAGCGACAAATGTCAAAGTAAGGCAATCGAGATGAGAAGAAATAAGTCGGTTTCTCGAGTAAAGCAAGAGAAATTCATGGTGATGCCCAATGCGCTTTCAGGTACGCCATCCATAGGGAGTTGTCAAAGGAGGCTGGTGGTGTGGCAGGATTGCTGTGGGGAAGAAAACCTCCGAATCCTGGAACGGATTTGTGCCTGACGACATCATCTTTTACGGGGTTTCCACCTTGACTTAACCGGGTACAAGTTTGACGGGAGTTCCGTCCACTTCTAATGGCGAATGGTTCATTCGTTTGTATTTGCGAAGACCGTGAAAGGTCTCGAGAAATGAACTTTCCCTGCTCGCTGTATTTATCTATGAAGATAGATTTGATGTTGTAACGCTTCCTGCAGTAAAGGTATCAATCGAACTCCAGCATCTAATTCGATCAAATTGCAGAAGCTTAAGTTCGCCCAATGGATGATCCCGTCCGCTGGATGAAGCTCTCAACTGCCACTTCGAAGCAGTCGGATCTATTCGTCCCTAAGGAACGCAGCAGTCTGGCTGCCCGAACTCTTTCGTTTTTCTCCTTGGTCCCACTTCTACTCCTCGACTACTTCCTCTCTTCCCCACAGCTTTACCGTCCTGTCCATTCCACAACTCGCAATCCACTTCGCGTCCTCACTTACATCGACTCCCAGTACATTACCTTCATGCGCTCTCAAGCTCTTGATTAAAGCCCAGTCGTCCGCCGAAAACACATTAACACTCTTGTCAAACCCGCAGGATACGAAGAACGTTCCAGCCATTATTGGTTTGATGTCATTCGCAGTTCGTCCGTCCCGTTGGGGTAGACCAGGGGCTTGAACAGCGCCGCCATTCATGTCCGAAACCCCGTTGTGCATCGTCGTATCCTGAGCAACGTCCGCCGAGCCTTTCTTTTCAGTACCGTTCGAAAGGTCGCCGTCGACGAGCGCCCTTCCATCCAGTCCCTTGAACCACCTAAGGTCTGTAACACCGTCCTTGTGTGCCCCGATACTGCCCACCTCCCTCACCATCCTCACATCCCAACACTTCGCAAATCCATCACCACTACCACTTAATATCCTATAGCCATCGATTCCCCAGTCGATCGCATACACAGGCCTCACATGCCCCTCCAATATCATTATCGTCCGTCCAGTCCTGAGATCCCACACTCGCCCGATGCTGTCTTGACCCGCGGACGCCAACATGCTTCCATCGGTATTGAACGCCACTGCGTACACGCCACGAGAATGTCCTTCTTGCAAGAGCAACTCGGTTGTTGTTTCGGTATCCCAGAGACGCCATGTTGTGTCCTCAGAGGCAGAAGCAAGGTATTTCCCTGACGGATGGAACTCTACGCGACAAACTCGGCCGCTGTGTCCTTGCAGGGTTGCAAGCGGGGTGTCAGATTCCAAGGACCAAAGGTGGACGTCCCCTTCTGCACCGCCGGAAGCGAGGTTGATGGACTGAGGTGAGACGGTTGAGGTGGACAAGGTGGCACCGGGGAACCAAGATACGCCACCCACTCGGTCACGATGGCCTTTGTACCGGCGTCGTTCGTCCATAGACGGTATGTCAAGGAGACGGACACCGCCCGCCCAGTTGCCTGCTGCGACCATGGTGCCGGACGGAGAGAAGCGCGTGATGCTTACGGGGCGATCTCCGGCGATCTGAGAGCCGTAGAGGTCAAAGTGAGAGAGACTTTCTTTAATAGCTTTCCGATGCTCTCGGTGCGTACGGAGAGTAATTACAGATTGTTGCTTTTGCCATTTGAGCCGATGCGCTGCTCGAGGTAGAGAGTAGCGTGCAATGTCTTTTCTAGCCTCGAGAAGCTCTTCGGAACCCGCAGTGTAGAACTCCTCCTCCTGCTCTCCATCTTCCGCACCTTGGGCATCCGATAGTGGGCCCTCGCCTTCCGCGTCGAGCTCTGCCGCCTGCTCAGCTGCTTCAGTAAGAAGCTCTCGCAAACGGTCTCGACGATCGCTTTTTTCTTCGCCGAACAATGTAACTGGTTCCCCTAACTCACGAAGCCTTGCTCTTACTTTGGCGTCATCCGTTGGGACTACTGTAGCAGCCGCTCGTCGTTTGCGGGAGAACTGTGAGAGAATGGCGGAGGCTTTCTCGGGGGCTACGCCAGCTGCTGCGGAGGGCATCAAGTAGTCTCTGTCGATCGGCACATTCGCCAGCTCAACTCCGCCCATTTCTGCGTCATCCTGGGCCTCCTCCACATAGGGTTGTCTCGATGGATGCATCATTTTCGCGACAGCGGACAATACCAGGACGAGGTTATCCTAGGTGAGCGACGAACGATTACAAGACCGGCCAGAGAGAGGTATGACTTCACGCAGGATGGTGTACCCTTGGCTCCTCAAATCAAGGTGTCGCCAAAGCTCGCACTTCTTATGTTGTTTCCTGGTTCAGCCTCTGTGTGCTTGTCGTCAGTTTCAAGCTCAGTCAGTTGCCGCTGGATATCGGGGCCTGTCCAGCGCAGGCTGAGGTTCGAGTGCGGATTCAGTATAAATTACGCTCTAAACAGAAAAGCGTTACGAGGACGTTGTTGTTGTGTTCACACGTTTTACCGGTAAGTCATGTGGTGTTGTCGAGGATGCGGTTCGCAGTCTGGTGAAGCGTTGTCAACGTGGGATCAACTTTCTGTCTGGCATCAGCGACGCCGGAAAGACCATTTTTGCGCGCCTGGAGCCAGCCATTGAGTTACCGCTGTCGAACTCGACAGAATGCGCGAATGATATTAAATCGACGAAGCAAGACAAGCAGGAAAATACTCCTAGTGAAGTAGAGGAAGCGGAGATGCCTGAGGCTGCCGGATGACGTGCCGCAAGTTCGCATCTCAGCACTCGCTCCCGCCCTAGATTGTGAAAACGACCCGCTCTAGCCATCACCTCCGCTGGCTGCTGGATCGACTCAGCAACCGAGTTTTTCGCTGATTCAGATTCTAGAATGATATCGTAGAGAACATCTGTATGGTGAAGCCTCTCAAGAGGCTCGAGGGCAGTAGGGCTGCATTGCAATGCGGAACTGCTTGGCAACTCTACGACCATGCCGCATTACCTATCTGCAGAGACTGAGCACCACCTCTCCCTCGATCGTCACATCAGCACTCGTCTCTCGCTATCGAGCGGTCAGGATACTTCCGTACTCTGACACTCGCAACTTCGGGTCCAGCGCTGCGAGGTGTTCAAGCCGACAGTTTTCGTACCGAATCTCTGCATCCTACACTGGTAAAGGGAGACGCTATGATCCAGAAAAGAACGTTTTCAGTTTCGACACAAGCGCGGAGAAACAACCTGAAGCTGCCTCTGACGGAACAGAGGGGGAGGATATCAAGGACCGGCCTGACAGTGGGCACGATGCGTTCTTTGTTAGGAGGGTGGGCACTACGGGAGCAGTTGCATTCGGCGTAGCGGATGGAGTTGGTGGATATGTTGAATCTGGCATTGATCCAGCGGATTTCTCTCATGGTCTCTGCAACTACATGGCCAGCGCGGCCTACAATTTCCCGGACAAATTCCCCTGCGAATCGCTCGGCCCACTGGACCTCTTACAAGCCGGCTATTATCAGGTCGTCCATGACAAGCACATAGAGGGCGGAGGAAGTACAGCTTGTGTCGCTACTGCGCGACCAGATGGGACCTTGGAAGTTGCTAATCTGGGTGACTCCGGCTTCATCCAACTACGACTCAATGCCGTGCATCATTACTCCAACCCGCAAACTCATGCCTTTAATACACCCTATCAGCTCTCTACAGTCCCGCCAAAGATCCTTGCGCAGATTGCGGCTTTTGGCGGTAACACACCTTTTGCGGATCTACCCAAAGACGCCACAGTGAGTACGCATCAGCTCCGACACGGAGACGTACTAGTGTTCGCCACCGACGGTGTGTGGGATAATCTGAGCTCGGAAGACACTCTCAACATTGTGAGTCGGTATATGACGAGCCTGGGAGGATGGAAGGAAACGCCAGAGGGCATCCATGTCAGCAAGAAATTGAACGCATTCACAAAGCCCGGAGGTCTCTCGCAACCGAAGCTGGATAATTTAAGCATCATGAGAAACCGAGGCTACACCAGAACGGAGCAGCACCCTTTGCAGGCATTGCTGGCTATAGCCATAGTTCGTGAAGCCAAAGCAGCTAGTACGAATCCAAAGCGAGATGGACCGTTCGCGAGAGAGGTGCAGAAACGCTACCCAAAAGAAGGATGGCAAGGCGGAAAGGTGGACGACATCTGCGTTATTGTCGCAATCGCTGTTGACGAGCAGAATCGGTCGTGATCCCTCTACAGGACATAGAAGCTACACTATGGATCTTGAATTCTTATACTCTCTAAACGAGCGGTTGTACCGCATTATTGCACCGTTGCAGTAATAAAACGGACTCGAGTCGCCCTGTGGAGTTATTGGACATGTTTTCTCACCACGCAGTGGGTCGCATCGCATTGATATCACTGCCGCAAAAGTCGCCTATTCACCATGTGACAATCCACTCTCCAGTTATCAAACTATTTCGATCGCCAGTATCCTAACAGTCTACGAGAAATCAGCAACAGATGATCCAAGAAGACGTTCGAAACGAGGCTCCCAACATTGACTGGTTGCCCGCGCAACGCTTGTTTACACTTCGGTCTGACCAATTGCGGCTGGTTTAGCGCGGTGGTTCGCATCACGGCGCCCTCTCGATGTTCACGACTGCCAGCGTCGACAACTGCTGCAATGCATCAACCTGGACCTGCGTCACCAAGCATTTCGATCTTCTACTAATGCCCCCATACAGCGAATTACTCACTCGGTCTACTGTCGACCTCACGATTAGCACCGATAATGGCAGCGGCTTCACCGACACCTCTACCCACATCATACGCCCATGACAGACTCGTCCGGCAGGCATCAAGCCGACATTTAACTCGAAGCTTTGCATCCCGGCCCACTTTGCGACGCAACTCTCCGCTGTCAGTCTTTAGGAATTCGAATGGATTTGGCGCTGGCGCTGAGGGATTACAAAATATCTCGGTCGGCGATAGCTCTGACGACGAGGCCTTCCCAGTACTGAAACTTAGCGCTGCATCAAGAGCTATCCTTGGAGATGGAGCATCCTCAGTAGACCAATCCTCACCCGCGCGTGATAATGGTTACAAAGAGGCTGTCCAGCAAGCCGGCCGAGGCGGAAACCAATCGCGAGGGACCACGCCGTCAAGGCCAGGACACCTGCGGATATACAGACAGTCCTCGCCTTCGGTGCTTGGGCATGATAAGACTTCTCCCGCTAGAGTTGTGCAGATCCGGAGCGGTGGCCAAGGCTCCGGAACTTTGCGGAGGAATCTTTCGATGGTTGGGAGATATCCGGAGACAACCTATTCGAAAGAAGGTACACCGCATGATCTCATCACACCTGGGCCTGCGCCGCGTAGAGTGCCGCTACCAGTGCCAAGAGTTGGGTCAGCAGCGTCTGTCCATGGATCCATTAGCAGGACCGGGTCAACTGGTCACGGTCAAGTCGAAGAACCGGATGCTCGGAGAGACCCGCTATCGTCCCAAAGTAGACCAGGTTCAGCAGAAGATATTGCTATGCGACAAGAGCCCTATGGACCAACGAGACCTCGTACTGGTGAAGACTCTGCTGTTCAGAGCTCAATAAGAGTGAAAAGAGTGCCTATGGGTACTGGAACATTTCTCCGCGGCAAACCCATGAGAAGACCCCTAAGAAGACAGACTAGCAATGAAGGTCTAAGTCCTGATGGTGAAGACGCCCGAGTTTCTAACCCAGCGGTCAAGTCTCCGGATGAGGATGGACGCAGTCCGCCGTCACGGAGTGGTAGCGCTGGCATGAGATCTGCACACGTCTCGGTCCACGACTTTGCGGAGCCTGGAAATGCTAGCCTCCAACAGCACCGCCCCCAGCGCGCGGCGAGCGATCATCGACCCCCTAGACAAGAATATGCCCAGCACCCAGAACCTAGGCCACCGACAAGACAACAACATCACGAACCCTCCCCTAAGCCTTCGCTCGAAAGCCAACAAGCCTCACTCAAAGGTCCAGCCGAGCCACTGGTCTTCAAAGTCCCTCAACTACCCCCGATTCTCCCTTCTCTTTACGACCAAGAAAATGAACCTCCTCCGACCTTCAAGAAGAATAAACCTCATATATCAATTCTTCAAGACCATGAGAACAAAATGCTCGCAGACACTCCAGTCCCGCCTGCAGCTTCACCCCATCGTCCGGCTCTAGCACCACGAAGTCAAAATACACCGCACAGGCCTGCTCCGCCACCGCCGAAAATGTCCATCCTCGAAGCCGCCACCGCTAAGGCTGGTGCCTCGACAGCCAAGAGCAAGAAAAAAAGGAGCCATGTTACGGTTAACGGCCAACTTTACACCTTGATGGATTTACTTGGACGGGGAGGAAGTTCAAAGGTGTACCAAGTCCTTGCCCCTAACAACAAACGTTATGCCCTGAAGAGGGTGAACCTTGACGGCATTGATGAGCATGCCGTTATGGGGTACAAAGGCGAGATAGAGCTGTTGCGCAAGCTGGACAAGTGTGAGAGAGTGGTCAAGTTGATCGACTGGGAGATTAGCGAAGAGAAGATGAGTCTGAGCGTTATAATGGAGATTGGAGACTCGGACCTGAATCTGATCTTGAATCCTCGACTTCATGGAACCGCTGATGCGCCGCCGAAACTGGATCTACCATTCGTCCGGCACATGTGGAAAGAGATGCTCGAATGCGTAGATGCCGTGCACGCTTTCGATATCGTCCATTCTGATCTCAAGCCCGCAAATTTCCTTTTGATCAAAGGCCGCTTAAAGCTCATCGATTTCGGGATTGCTAATGCCATCGACGTTGAACACACGGTTAATGTCCACCGGGAAAGCAATGTGGGCACGCCGAACTATATGTCACCGGAGAGTATAACGGACTTGAATAACGACGGAGCCAAAGGACCGCATAAAGTATCCGGACAGGGCAAAGCACCGCGGCTGATGAAGTTGGGCAAGCCGAGCGATATCTGGTCCCTTGGGTGCATACTGTATCAGATGGTTTACGGCAAACCGCCCTTCGCGTACATAGCGAACCAGCTGCAGCGCATCATGGCCATCACGAATCCGGCTGTGGAGATATCATATCCTGATACCGGAATCGGGGGAGTCTACATCCCCATAGCTCTGAAGAGGACACTGAAGCAGTGTTTAACTCGAGACCCAGCAAAGCGGCCTACTGCGGCGCAGCTTCTGGAGGAGAGGAATGCGTGGCTATATCCGGAGGCGGCCGAGAAACGTGACGCAGAAGGCAGAGGAGGCTCGGTGATGATGGACGAGGAGTTGCTTGGCAGGATATTGATGAATGTTGTAGAGAGGTGTAGGGATCCGAAACGGGGTTGTCCCACCGATGAGGAGGTTAGGGGGTATCCAGGGCAATTTCTGGGCAAGATCAGGGGGATGATGGAGGATGTTGGGTGGGACCGGTGAGGAAATACTGCTGTGGTGCACGGGGGTAAGATGACTTGTTGATGAGAAAAGAGCTTATTCATATCAGGCCTACGTTGACGACATGGGAAAAATGGAAGGAGGAGTGTCTTGGATACGAAACTGGTGAATCCAGTGCTGGGATTGCTTTTCGCATCGTTACGCTTCAGCGCTGGAGTTTGGTGTGTCCTTGTATGGGATGTCGAACTTTGTACAGATACCCTTAAGCGTTTCGAGAGTGCTTTTGGAAAGGTGGTATTGAAAGCTTGCGGCTGCGACGTTATTTCGCAGTTGTGCTGAATCATTATTCTTCAATTTCCAATATATACCGCTCGTGACTGCGAATGAACTTAGTCAAGGCAAGATCGCGTATTCATCTACGTATGAAATCAACGCCTCCCAGCTCCTAAACTGCATCAACCTTTTGGGCGGGTCACTTTCCTTCCATAAAAAACCGTAGTACGCTGACGTCCCTCTCCCAGCGACCTGGGCCAAAGATTTTCTACTCAATCCATTTTGGCGTACCGTACATGCCGGGGGCGGATTTGCCGGAGAGAAGCCCGCTTCATGAGGTTTCTGACCAGTGCAGTGGTTTTGGTCTTGCCACGCTGAAATCCTGCGAGTCCGTGGTATTCCTAGAACGATGCACACATCTCCCTGCTTTGACGTGAAAAGCCAGGACTTGGTCGGGGGCGCTGTCTAGTCCTAGGGGCACAGGCCAAAGTCTCCACGAACGGCCAGCCCTCTACCCCATTAACAATGCCCTACCGAGAGCCCACCCATAGGCACTCTCTGCTATACTAGCGCATTTCGTGCATGGTCAGACTCTGATGAGCGCTCTTGGTAGCTGTGTGCAATCTACTAGACCAGCAACACCCTAGAGGTTTATCAGCATTCAATTTCCGATGCAGACACCTCCTTAGGCACAACACGTACGCGTTCACACATCCGTCGTTCTCGCAGTTGTTCGTAATCTGCGCCCACCTTCCCCACACAACCTTCCCTCCTGCCGTCACCAGCCCCAACTCACTAACATTAACCTCAATGATCGTCCCCCTCGTCAACACCCCAAGCTGTGTATACATCGGATTCTGCGGATTCTTCTTAACACTGATAATCGGCAACTGCACCGTGACCCCCAACTCCGGATGCGTCACATTCGCCTTCTTATACCTCAACCCCATGGGCCGTATAAACCTCTCATACTTCACCGGCCGCCTCGTGAAATCCGGCCCCACGAACGTAGGTTTCGTAATCATGCGCTTCCAGCTCTTCTTGGCCGTCTTCTTCCCCGTCTTCACCGCCTTGAACATCTCCTCCTCGGAGATGCCGCGGACTTTCGGCACCGGCACGCTAAACTTGGCGGCCTTTTCGGCGCGCTTGGATTTTATGGCGGACGAGAGCACTTTGGCGTTGTTTTGGTTTGTGCGGTCGAGGAGGTATTGGGGAAGGGCGGTGGAGGGAGCGGCGGGGGCGTCAGAAGATTTGACATTCTTCTCTTCCTTGGCGCGGATGGTCTTCTTGAGCTGGATCTTCTCTTTGTGCCGCTTTTGCTGGTAGAGTTTGGCGCGGATGCCGCGGAGGTTTTGCGACTTCTCGGAGGCGTCGTGGGATTCTCGAGCGAGGCGCTTGCGTTTGCGCTCTTCGTAGTCGAGGCTGAAAGTGCAGGTTAGGCGGAGATCGCTGCAGCAGGTGTGGAGAGGAGAAGGAAGAGCAGCGCTTACCGCCTGCCATGCTGCTTTTGAAAGCGCTCGATATACTCGTTTTGTGGCATCTTGCCGGCAGAAAAGGAATGTCAATGTCTCTTACGGCAGAGGATTGTCGTCGTGCGGCGGTCGATTTTCGAAGGGATCCTCGAAATCTTGGCGTCCGCCTGTCGTGTTTCGCCGGCCTCCGGACTGCCGTAGCAGATTGGTGGATCAGTAGACCGCAGAAGCTGTACAGGAAACCAGATGCACGAGCAGCCCAGTTCCTGCCTGCAATTGCTGCGATTGTCCAGCAATGCTCTCAAAGACAAGTAAACGTTATCTACTCGAAACCCGATGGACTCTGCCCCCAGTCTACCTACTCCCCTGGCGCGCACGCTACCTCAGCATTATATCCCACTCCGTCGAAGCAGGCCCGATTCCTGAGCATTCGATCCGGTCACGTACTCAAACCACACAAGAAAATGGTACCTCTCTCGGAATACCAAAGCAAAAAATTCAATCGCCTCCTCCCCCTCCACCCTCGGCCGAGCTACCACACCCAACTTCGCATGCACTCTCAAAACCGACAACACCCCTTTCAGACAACATAAAAGAACTCCTGCCTCTGCTCAAGGCACAATCACCACACTACATAACTGCACACATATACGCTCGACCCTATCTCCTCACACAAGGCGACGTAGTCCGCCTCCCATTTCATATGCACGGCGTCAACCCCGGCGACATATTACGACTCAACAGAGTATCGAACATTGGCAGTAGAGACTATACACTGAAGGCCGCTGCACCAGACCCGCCGGGTATAGGGCAAGGGATTGGATACGCGAAAGGACAAGCATATTTGGACGAGAGGCTGTTCGAGTGCAGAGCTGTGGTGCTAGGGACGGAAAGTGAGCCGATGAGGATAAAGGAGAAGACGAAGCGGCGGCAGAGGCGGGTGAAAAAGGTGAAGAGTAAGCATAGGTTCACGATATTGAGGATCAAGGAGGTCACGGTTAAGGGACTGGATGAGATTGAAGGGTGACAGACTCGCAAGGAGTTGCGTATTGCTCAATCTACTCCAGGCTAATCTGACTAGCGTTGAAGAAAATCGATGCCTGAGTTGATGGACACGGCTCGCGCCCATACCATCGTGACATCTAGTTTGGCACTGGTTCCAAAACCAAGAGCGACAAGTGCATGGCAAGTTGTTTTAGTGTCAGTTAGCATGTCTTGCCAAGACGGCCCACGTCCTGTGATCACGAGCATTCCATGTGGTGTTTTATGTGTCTCACATGCTGTGTAACCTATGTAATGGTCACGGCTGTAAGCGGCCTAGCGCCAAAGTTGCCGCCCGTATTTAACAGACGCCGCTCCCGGTCCTCCTCAACCTTCACTTCTGGCACACCACGCTTGACAGCGTGATAAATCAACCTTGAATCCAGAGCCATATCTGCAACGTAAACCGCATTTTTATGCGATAGTCTTTACTAACAGAGTGAGAGCGAAACAGGAATGGCTGAAGAGCAGGAGATACTGGCAAAGATCGCCCAGTTACAAGGGCGCATCGCGCAACACAGACAGCAAACACCCGATCACTCCTATGGCCAGCGCCACATTCCGTCGAATCGTAGGGATCTGACAGCCAGTGATCCCGAAACAAACCACTGATGTGTTGGTAGACTATGGACATGGCGGCACTTCCTGGGTGCCACAGCGAGGAACACCGTATGGTTACTCAAGAGCTCGCGGAGGGAGAGTCGCACCCCACAAAAACAGAACCTTAGTCCTCAACGGCTCTTCACCTGCAACTGCAAAAGACGCTTCAAGTGGCACATCTACGCCAGACACTGACGCTGGAGCGACGCAAAATTCTGCGTCTGGCTGGGTCAGCAAACGGGAACGAGGCAACATGCAGCTCATCAACCAGGCCGTTTACGAGCAAAAGAGTCAGGAGAGGATCAAAGCGATCGAGGAGACACGTAAAAGAACAAAACTCAAACGTGATACATACGAAAAGGCCAAAGCGGAAAGATTTTACCAGGGCTTAGTCAGTTCACAAAACTGCCGTCAAACAGGGCATGCTCCGGAAGTTGTCTTCAATGGAATGCGCTTTCACGTCGATAAGAGCGGCAACAAACTCACACGAATCTTTGGTGAGCAAGACATTGTGAAGTTATGGAAGAATGTTGTCTTACCATTTGTGTTAGACAATGCGACTGGTGCTAGCGCCACTCCGAAAAAAGTCATATTCGCTGGCATCCCGTTTTATAGGAGCAAGACAGGGAACCTATATCGATCGGGCCTTGTCAAGTTTACGCGGTGAGAAGATGCTCACTTTAAGATGGATAGCTCACTGATAGGCTAACTGCTATGACCTGGCTGCAGACCGAACTCAATCATCAAGAAAGGACTGTGTCCGCGATTTACAAAAACTGGTACCGGTCTTCCTTTCTATCTCGGATGGCCGTCGCCAAACCGGCTTGCTCAGTGGACCTCATGTTGCCGTACGTGTACTAACAGTATTTTAGGTACTTGCATAAATGGGCCAGCTTGTCGTTATGTACACGACCCCGACAAAGTTGCTATCTGTAAGGACTTCCTTCAAACAGGTACATGCCATGCCGGATCTGCTTGCGACCTTTCACATGACCCCACCCCCGAAAGAGTTCCTCATTGCGCCCACTTTGTTCGAGGACATTGCAGCAACGAGAACTGCCGGTATGCCCATGTTCGTGTTACTCCTGGAGCACCAGTATGTTGTTCATTTGCCATCCTTGGACACTGCGACAAAGGCATAAATTGCCCTGAACGCCACGTCAATGAGTGCCCCGACTATGCTAACACAGGTGACTGCCGCAATCCCAAATGCCGCCTACCACATGTAGACAGAGCTGGGCAACTCAAGAAGAATACTGCTTCCAAAGCACGTGATTCAGATGAGAACGGAGATGAGCCGGACATCTCTAGCGACGATGACAACGAACTGGCAGAGGTCGATAGCGAGGGTATTGACTCTGTCGACCTAGATGAGGATGTATACATGCAGGGCGCAGACGACAGCCACGAGCTTTCTCGACAGCAAGATTTTGTTCAGTTTGAATGAGACGGTTCGCCTCGGGCATCGAAAGGAAGCACATCGTACTTGTTGTCCGCTCAGAGTATTCCGTAACTCTGCAGCTTGCTACTGCGATGATATGATGTGGCAGTCTTTCAGTGACTGCACAGATCACTATGATTTCGGGAAATGTTGTGAGGAGTGTTGTATTAGCGTGGGGTTGGATAACAGAGATGAATTGGGTCATGACGGTCGATCACCATGGGACCTCCCATTAGCGACCGTAGTATAAGAGATAGACTCTAGAAATTAAATCAATGACCTTGATGCCGATAATCTCTGCTTGGAGACGATACACCTCCTTTATGTCAACGCTAGATATGCCGTGATTTAGCTTGAGAGCAAACCCACCCCGTCCACAGTTGGCTATAGAGGACATGGGTCGCAAGGGCGTAAGGTGGCTGAGTCCCAGCATCTACCCCGGATTTTCATCAACATCCGCAAACGGGCTCAAAGCGCGACACAGCACTCCAATGCATTCCTTTCTTTCCATTGCGACCTTGAGGAGGTACAGAATCACGTTACGGGTAGAATAGGCCGTTGTCTCTCAGAAAGTTCCACCAAACCCATCTCAAGTCACACTTGCGAACCCTGTCGAGAGCCTAGTCAAAGCTCACCTTGGCTGCCGACATCGGCGCACTGCCAGCTTCAGTAGAAACATGCCGCTTAAAGGCCTACTCAAGAGGAAAGATAAGCTCAACAAGGAAGAGAGCAATCCTGCTCCAGACAGTCCAGTGTCTTCCACACCAGAAAATCTGAATGTCCCCGACATCACCTTTGTCCGCACTACGACCCACACCCAGGAAGTGATAGAGCCACCGACCTATCCGGGCGACGCCAATACTACCAGACACTCCGCTGGGAAACATAGAAAATCTTTCTCCTCTCACTTCCGCAAAGCCTCCAATGCGTCCACCAAGTCCGCGACCGCCTCGACGGGGGAGCAAGGCGATGGAGACGCCACGAGGACTCCACCCGGCACTCCACCAAGAAGTTCTATAAAGAGCGATCGCAGGCTGAGCGAGCGATTCAAGTCGGGGTTGAGATCGAGGTCTGCGAGTGCGACGTCGGTGCATGTACCTGAGGATCTGCCGGAAATTCAGGGAGAGGCGGTTGGCAGCACGGAGAAAGAGGTGGAGTGGGAGAAAAGGGCGGCGCTGTTGGCCAAGGGAGGCGTGGCGGAAAGTGCTGGGTTGGAAGGTGGAATGAAGGAGTTGAGGATAGGGGGTGGTGAGGGGAATGCGACAGTACCGAAGGACACGAGAGTGGAGGGGAAAGGGGACGAAGTACGTAATTTCCAGTCCGAATCAATGCGAAGGCAGTGAATTCCAGGGAGAGACGCTAAGCCTTCCGCTGCATGGGTAGGAAAGCTTACAGGAGGCTATCAGGTTACATGAAGCCGGCGGTGAGTTTTAGTGCATCCCTTGAGAATGGGGATGTTACCGGAAGTCAATTAGTATCGACAGTGGTTGAAGTGAGTCGATGAGAATCATCTGCTGACTTTGGCGTCTTGTGCTCGTGCGCAGAGCTAGAACGGTCAACGGCAATATTTGGCAAGCTTGCGGATCAGCATGGTGCAAACAACGCGATTAGTCAAGTATTATACGGTCTCGCTCTGCGGTGAGTATGCCCTACTTGTTACTTTCTTCCCTCAACACCATTCTCAGCACGGTATTTGGATTCATGACTCCTTACCCTTTTATAACAGGCACGGCTGGGGCATCACACCCTCGCCCGAGCTCTCACTGCACTATCTCCGCCTCGCCGCCCAATCCGCAGCAATTACCGAATCCGCCGCCCTGTCCTCCGGCGTCAGCAAGTCCGGCGGTCCTGCAAAGGGTGAACTGGTTCTAGCCATCTTTGAACTAGCGAACTCATTCAGGCATGGCTGGGGCGTTGAGAAGGATCCAGTGGCCGCGTTTCGGTACTACGAGACGGCAGCAAATTTGGGAGATGTGGACGGGATGGAGTGGGCTGCTTGGTGTCTCTTGGAGGGGTTCGGGGTTCACAAGGATAAGGTGAGTTGACGTTTCGCGATATCGTATGTCATCCTTGCCATCGATTGGAGCCTTCCCAGAAGCTGCGTGGCAAAGGGGTCAAACGTCAAGGGCAGCTACTCTGCGGCGATATTCATGGTCTTGCTGTGAAGGTTCTACGAAACACATAAGATAATCACCTCCGGTACACAGATTCCTTGTCCTGGGGCTAACACAGAATTTGATAGTGCAAAGCCGCACAGTATCTTCGCCTTGCAGAATCAAAGGGCCATAAGGTGATTGGCAATAGCTGGTATGTCCGTTTTCCTTTCGGTGAAGACTACTGTATCGCAGGTCTTGTATGGGAGTTGTAGCTGACAGCACCCTCGAATGTCAACAGGATATGGAAAGAAAAGTATAACCCGAAAGCGTGACTGCAACGGGACGTTGCGACCGTTCTACAGTCGACTGCTTGGATTGTTTGCTAGTGTTAAGCTCAATTCAGCGACAAGTTTACATCTACACAGCATAGATCCATCCGCGTACAGATACCACCATGTACACCGTAGGCTAATTATGGTACTATGGACGTGGACTTTCCGATCTACGAACGAATATTTTCCTCGCCACAGATGCGAGAGGATGAAGGGCCCAGGTTGACCTTCACACTCTGCCTTCTCTTTCTTCTAAGCAAACATCTTTACAACAGGGTGCTAAACCAATGAGAATACCTCATGATACGGGGCTAAGCTGGATAAACTGGACCTCAACACGTGTCGAATGCTACACATCTTCCACTTTACAACGAAGTTGTTATGCAGGCTGTGATGTGGTAGACGAACGCAAGTTTTGCCTCCAATCAATGAGGCAACAACTGTCTATGTTAATACCGACCCAGATTCTTTGGCTTTCGCGAGTTCAACCTGTTCGCAACAAGCCCCTATTTCATGAACGTGATTTCTGGTAGTATGAAACTTATGACCTTTGTCTCTTAGCATCGAGCTAAGAATTCTGGTCCACCACTGGGCTGGTAACAATGATGATGGTTGGATGATGAGCCTTGTCCAGATAAGAATGAATATTTATCATCATCTTTTGCATTTTTGCAGTCTTGATGAACAATAATTCTTCCACATTATCAGCTCAGAACTTCTGCTCAGACGGTTGTAAAAATTCGCATGCTTACCGTACGAGATAATGATCGTGGTCTTGGATGCGAGTAGATACTGCGGGAGGTAGCGCTTGAATGGGGGCTAAAACAGACGGAGATGAACTTCATATTGGTCCCGCTACCCTCAGCTGGGATTAATATAAGATTCAGCTTCTGCGTCTTTGTCCAGTTACTAGTCAAGCTTTGCCGTGACTGTGGCTTTTCTTCCACTCCTCAAACAGTGGCGATGGTTCGGAATGTATGTTATTGGCTCTGAGAGCGAAGAGTTGTGCGGCCAATGGGGGGCGGCTGGGATTGCTCTCAGACGTGGTTGGCCCATGGAGGAACGACATATTTTGGACTTTCTATGGAATAGTTAGTTAGATAGCCCACTCCTCCACCGCGAGTTAGGGATCTCGGGGTTCGAGCTCGAATCTGTGACTTTAGATGCCAATGCTTGTGCGGTCATAAATCTTGCAACCGCCTGCGGGAAGAGATAGGACGCATATTCTAAACCCGTTCCCCGAGTTTCCTATGGGAGAGAGAAATGCAAGAGAAGCGCGCAGGGCAAAGAAAAATTCACGTAATCTTTTCCGGGCGAGCTGGTGGAGCTCGGTTTGGCAACAGTTGAACGGTGACGATCATCACAGCCTTCGTGGCGGATAACGGTAACACCGTCTTCATTGTTATCCTTGAATCACCGTCGCTATCAGACGTAATGTCGTCACTCCCGGGAGATCCTGACATCTCCTGAACCACGTGTATATACGTTCCAGGTAGGTTCAGTTGACCATCGCCTCATCACAGTAACGAGCAGCTCCAGTGTCTCGTATGGAATCCTTTGGAATGATGCGTTACATAGCGTCCTCCATTGTGACTTGAGTTTAGTTGAGATCGTTGGAGCTCTCTACCCGTGTGCGGATAAGATGCTGCTGACAATTTCGGACTGTGGTATTCCTTCGCCCGTGGGTTACGAGGACAAATGGGTTTGGGGTGCAACGGCGACCGCTCACAGGAATAGGTTGTTTCTGTAGCAGCATCATAGGCCGCAGCTGATGATCTCTAACTGGATTCCTTCTGGTGCTATGACGTGTACCAGATTGCAAAATGTTTCTGCAGAAATAAAACGGCGAAAGTGTGTCATCTCGACCAACAAAGTGCGACTGTATAGCTCCAAAAGTGATAAGGTCGAGTTATTCGAATTCTTCAACAAGTTGAGCCTCTGGAACACATCTCATCCAAGCATAGTCTAACCGGAACCGAAAAAGCAGGCATTGTTCGCGGATGTGACTCTTACTGTCGCGCACTATTGCAACTTGTGTGCAGCGGTAGTTGTGGTCGCGACTTATTAAACATGAAAAGGCATTCGACAAGCAAGAAGGGTGGAACGAACAGCTAGCGTACGAGAAAAGGTTGACAAACGGGGTTGAGTGTACAATGTTTGGGTTCAACAAGGGACCATGACCGGTCAATACTAGTCATTTTCTGTGATCATAAGCTTAAGACTTGTGAGAAGGCCGTTGCAGAGGACACTTCCCGTTGGATACATCTAATGTACAAGAGCGTTGAAGCTTGGTTATGCTTCGTAGCCATTGTTGCCGAGAACTACTGCATCATATTGGTGCCTTGAGTGTCACAAGCAGGCGTGCCATAAAGAGAATGTATGTTCTCATTTGATCTTCAAGATGACAGCTGCAACTGGAGCATCATACGAAGGACAAGCAAACATATACAGTACTCGCTTGTTTGTTTACCTCCAAGGATATGTCCCAAAAATGTAGTCAGACTTGAGCTGACAACAAGCGAGTTTAGTGTTACCGAGTACCTGTTTCTGGGCGTCAGGCAGGGTACCATTAATGACGGCGCCGATTTGGCAATGGATTGCTCGCAGTGTCGGCGCCACGATTGATGGTACCCTGCCTGGTGTAGAAGTCCCGAAGCTGAATGCTCAAATGTCTTTCGTAGCGCGCTCACTGTCAAGCACGACGAGTCTGATAATCTCTTTGTTTGGACCCTCCCAATGAGCTCGAGCCCAGCCGAACCAAGACAAGAGGGCCAGGATGACCACAAAGACGAATATAGGCCCGGCATAATTCATATTCGGTCCAGTGACTGGAATAAAAGTTGGAAATGGCAACCACACCATTATGTAGAGCGTGAACACAAGCGCAAAGATGTTGATTGGGACACCCAAGCGTCCTAGGCTCCATCCGCCGTAACTTATGTTGTCGTCTGTCAATCGAGCGTATAGCATGCAGGCTATTGCTATGAAGTAGGAGCTATAGAGACCAAGTTCACACAGCGATAAAATGGCGCCGAAGGCTGCGGTACTCGCGATGTTCAGGAGAGCAAGTACCATGGTAAAGAAGACAGGAAGCCAAAGAGCACGGACCGGAGCTCGATGCCTATGGGAAAGCTGGAGTAAGGTGAGCGAGAGCACTTAGATGTACTGAGACAAGGTTACCTACGACAGAAAACCACCTAGGAAGAGCTCCGTCACGGGACCACGCCCACGTGAGCCGTGAAACCGAGGCTATACTCCCAAGATTGACGGCAAGTGATATAATGGTTAGACCGTGACCATCGCCGTTGCTGCTTTGACAGAACCAGTAGCTTGCGTGCAGATTTCAATAATCGGAAAGCTTGAGTTCAAGGCGTCGTCCAGTGATCCCATAGTGAACAAAACGACAATGCTTATCGCGTAAGCAAGGAGCCCATTGATTGCAATTGTCCAGAACATTACTCGAGGAACAGCTTCGTTGGCTTTCCGTATGTCTTCGCTCATATGCACAGCGCCATCAAATCCTCATGCCATGTCAGTGTTTCGTATGGCTGATGCAACGACCGCATCTTACCAACGAAACCCCACGTTGGGGTTAGCAGACCAAGGTTCCAGCTGACGAAGTTGTTGCTCCAACCAGAAGCAGTCGCTCTTTCAAAGAAGACAAAGTCTGTCGTATGTCGGGGAGCTCACGTTACCAGGACCACGACGAAGATGACAAACATCACTATGTGGAGAATGCCAGCCAACAGCTCAATCCATGGTATCAACCAGAAGGAATAGACATTGATCAAGGCCTCGAAGATGAGCATAGCGAAGATAGTCAGAGTGACGTGCCATCGTTCGGGAACGTAGGATGGGTTGTTAGCAATCGCCAAACCTTGAATCATTACAGCAGTGACATTGGCGACACCACATAGCAACGAAACCCAGCCGAACCAGGTCAACCAGCCTATTTCACCCGTTATGACAAATTCCAGCCAGTATTTCGTAGTGGAAGCTACCTTGCATCCAGGTTATAAGTCTTCGTTGTCTTTTTGGTAATAGGAAATGCGTCCAGTGATATTGAGCGCCTGCGATGGGCTGAATGGAGGCCATTTCGGATAAGGAAGCTGTCTGCGCAAGAGCACCGGCGACGACAATGAGGGTGCCCCAAGCAAGCGATTCAGGTCCGCCATTCCAAAAGACGGCACTAGTGTTCCTGGATCACCGTCAGTCAAGCTATTGTGAACGGTTCACGACATTCACACAACACAATGGTTTCCCAGGATGACATGAATGTCAATGAGAAAAAGAAAATCTGTGCATAATTGAATATGCGCTGCACGTATGTATCAGAGATAGCCCAGTGATTATATCATGCGGTATGAGAAATATATTACTCGAATTCTTGTCTTATCAGAGAGAGCGCTGTCCCCATAGTTGCCCGCACAGTCATTCGCCGTCTCCCTCGCCTCTTTGTCGACAGGCACCATCGCGACTCGAAAGTCTTTGACGGACTCTTGCATTTCTGTAGTCTCCATAATGGTAAACAATGGGACGTTAGCGATGAGACGAATGAAGAAGGCGAAAATCGAGCGAGCAGCTTTGGAATTGCCAAAATTGGGGCCGGATCAGAAGCTCAAGGAATTAAGGATCCGAGCAGAGGTCGATACGAAGGCGGGCTCTATACACTTGCCCTGCAGTGGTTTTGCAACCCTGCGTTTAGATGCACGCAAGGTCTGGCCCCTGTGCCGCCATGGCGTATTGGACGGCTAACCGACAGGGTACGACGATGTGAGCGTCTAGTTCCTTGCACCCATGGAAGCCTCCTGCCGGAAGAGAGCAATCTATCAAAGCGTTGCAGGGAAAGAGAATGATCTGGGGAGTCTAAGCCATCTTTTCGTAGGTTCGGTCAGAAATCTTTCCTTATCATAAAGCCGCTGCCGCCGCGGAGATAATGAGCACCAATTGCATCCATACAAAGAGGGAACGGGTCGCAATTCCCACTCGATGTTGTTCTGAGGCTTGCAGGATGCGCACGCTAGGCAGCCGTTCCATGGGGTCCAAGGGTCCAGGGGTCCGAAGGTCGTTAACCCTGAAACCCGGACGACTGTGAAAGCTATGTTTTCTCAGTTCTCCATTGCTGATCGTGGAGGATGATGGTACAGTTGCTCAAAATAATCATACGGTGGTCGCTGGACTATAGACTCACGATAGGCTTTTGCATTAGAATGGCCAAAAACTTCAACCTTTGACAGAATATGGATGCGACGGGCGCCAAGAAAACGTTTTGGGGTTCTGTGTACGGATACGGTGGGACGTGTCCAATATGCAACGAATGAGGAAAGGAAAATGAATCTAACTGCCTTCTTGATTACTTGTGAAACTATAGTTTTTAGTTCTGGTCTCCGGCATCGTTTCGGTTCATGCTGGTAAATCCTAACATTATAATTGCCGAGTTTCTAGCCAGACTTGTTTTGCATATGGTTTGTTCATTTTTTTCAAGTGTTTCTTTAGTCTTTCAGATTACTTAAACGAAGATGGTAAATGTGTCTACACCGTTAGACCTCTCCAGTAACCGTAGAGATATTAAACGGTCATTGGTGGCTACAGTAATGGCGTAGACCATGAGCTCATTGGCGGTTAAAGCTGCATGATGGTGGCAGATGGTGAAACATAGAGTTGATCCTGGGCTGTGTAAATCCTGAAGCCGGGGTAGCTTCGCAGCATGCTCTAAACAAAGGTTGCGCGGGATGTGGTTGGCCTTGCACGGCTCCGTGACTGCAGGTAGTACCTTGTCGTTCGACACATCCGCGACGTTCCTGTGTGAGTCTTTTGCGCGCGACACAGCAACCCAATGGCAAATAATGGGAGATCTTACGGTGCTGGTTCACGAACCCCTGCGGTAAGGTATCTCTCGGCATCTTGTACTTCACTTCGGAGCGGGACTTTCTCGGTCCGAGCGCGCGGCCATAGGGCCAACGTGACTGCGAGCGCCCTTACCTCAGGAACTCAGACGTCCCTTTTCCCTAATAGGTGAAGCGTATGATGACTAAGATTGATTCTGCCGCATGACTAAGATCACTAACTTGAATAAGCGGGCGGTGAACGCTGTAGGAAAAAGGACGTCTGAGGTGCGGCCCCACCTCTTTGGTGGTTTTTGCGAGCTCTCAACAGAATTTTAGCACGCTTAAAAATTGATAATATAATAACTACTAGGAATTTAGCTTAGTAAAGTTGATAAACTCTAGATAATAGTACTAAGAATATATCTAACTAATTTCTAGCCTTAAATACTAAGGCGGTGCAAGTATGCTAGCACTTTAAGGCCTGGAAATACTTTATATGAGTTCGCGCGATGAGGGGGTCTAGAAAGGCCTTAGAAAATCAGTTTTCTTAGAATAATATAACAACTAATAGTTAGATTATAAAGCGCATCTGATAAACTCTAGATATAGCTATTAGCTATCTTCTAATATTATTTTTATTAAGATCTAACCTGATCTTTGTAGTGCACTTAGCCTTCACGTCGCGAACTCCGCAGCAAGCGTGGCGCGGGACCTCAGACTGACTTTGGCGTCTAGTGTGATACACTATAATAGGTATAGCGTCATTCAAATAATACCGACGCACACTACGCAAAGAAGTCGGTCTGAGCTTGCTGAGGTAACGAGCGCCCTTGAGTAGAAGGTGGGACATCTTCGGCCGGGGAATCCAATGCGCCTTTTGGTGTGTTTACCACCATATTCTACACACCTTTCCCTATCTTTTATACTTATTAATTAGTCTATATAAAGCTTATGATATATAGATTAACATCTGCAAATTCTATAGAATTCCCGCTGTAGAGTGATGTATAACGTGGTGTCAAATTTACGTGTGTTTGGATGGGGCTTTGACAACCGAAGATGTCCCACCTTCTACTCAAGGGCGCTCGACTGAGAGCAGTGAGTGAGATGAGACGAGGATTAGGCCCTTCTAGCATCCATAATGGGCGAAGAACCGAAGAACAGACCGATCACTTTGTCGGCACCGCCAATGATCATTTCCATTCACTCAGAATTCCTTGTGCATCCGTGGTTGTTTATGTAAAAGTCCATCTCTCGTGCGGCCACCTGGGCACTGTCGGGTCCTTTAGGAGCAGCGAACATGTTTTAAAACCGAAGTACGGATACGAGTTAATATGCCGCTCCCGTGGCGCAGATTCCTTTGGATACAGTGGAACACATACCTAGAGCTCATCCGTCTGCTTCTACGTTTTTCTAGGAGGTGCAAGCGCAGACATTGTTGCCGTGACACAGGTGCTGTGTGGGCTCATCGTACGAAATTGCCCAGCAGTCTTTGAGCACTGCCACCGTTGATCTTCTCACTCTTCTGGGATATCTGACGATACCTTGCCATGTTTGCCTCGAGGTATACAAGTCCGTAGGTTTAAGAAAGCCCATTTGAAGTAACCGCCACTAGACCTCTTACGTCTTTGGGAAATCATGACTCACAGCTTTCTGGGAGCTAATGTCCGGATTGATGATTCTTCATAGAGCGCCCATACATATCAGGCGGAAGTGTTGGAAGCGTAATCGGCCACTATTTGTATAGCGTTACGGTCCTGAACCTCCACCCAGTGATGATGTTCATTCGGTGCAGAAAAACACTCGGATATCTCGAGATTGGACGAGGTCGTGTTAACAGACATCGACCATATAATCTAAGTCCCTTTCCCGAGTTCAGGTGGGAAACTAACAGGAGCAGCGTGCTGAGAGAGATCAGCAGCGTCTCTTATGCAGAAGTCCTGAACACCGCTTGTGCTGTCAAAGAGCATTCCATCATCATCCAAGTAAAGAGGATGTTCAGCAACATCGTCATCATGATGATGGTTCAAAGAATTAGCGCAGTATCCTCTTTTTCTCGCAACTATCCTTCTCCTCCACCGCCAACTGAAAGTCCGAGGTAATTCGAGGGCGCACGCGTCACCACGACCACCACGCACATTAACCAGTACGTATTATATGGGTTTTGCGTTTCCAAGATAGGTTCGGTTAAGCTCTCATTTAAGCGCTTGAAGAGCTGAAAGCGCCTTTGCGACGTGCCAATATTAACACCGATTTCCTGGCCTTTTCGAGGTTAGGAGGCGGCAAGTGGCATGGGATTCCTGCCTTACGCGATTCTCGACTAGCAAAATTTTATTCCATTGGGCCGTATCAGACCGGATTGGCCCAAACAGCTTGCCCCTATATATTGAGGGAAACAAACGCCATACGTGCACCTATGAACATCTCAGTAAAAATGCATCAGGACGTCAAGATGAACACCGGGGGAAAGCTCTATGTGAGGCATGACGAACGCACAGTAACAGGACGCGTACGGACAAGAGAAACATCAATGCACTACCCACAATATATAATATATATTGCAGAGGTCCCTAGTGCTGATCTTAAAGTAGCTGTTGAGCGGTTGTCTAATATCTAGCTATGAAATGCCTCGGGCGAGTTTAGTAACAATGAGAACTCATCGTGAGAGCAGTACCTTGGCAGGTAAGGGTGAAGAAGCCCTCTACAAGTTGACCTTTTCTCTCCGCTTGTCCTGTTCCCATCGTCTCTTGATGATCCAACTCCTCACGAAGCTCCACAAACCCGCAGCTGCTGCCAGCGGAGGAGCCAGCCATAACAACCAAGCCCACCATGTCGGACTACTCCTCCTAACCTCCTCCATCATCTCACCAACTTGCCTCCTCAGCTCCTCCCTATCCCCATCATTCCACACCACAACTCCCGCTCCCCTTCCCCTCGCCAGCGCCCTTCTCGCCTTCTCCCTTACATCCACCTGACTCCTCACCCTATTCTCCGCATCCTCCTTACTAAGATGCGGATCCCTCTCCCTCAACCTCCGCATCTGCACCTCCGGATCAGACACCGCCACCACCATCACAGTCCCACATATCGTCTCCCAGCCAGACTCGAACAGCAACGGGATGTCCAGCACCACCGCCCAGTCACCGCGGATGTAGTGGTAAGCGATAGCCTTGTAGATCTCCCACCGCACCGCTGGATGCACTATCCCATTCAGCACAGCTCGATCTTTCCGTCTCTGGGGCTCATCGCCAAACACGCGCCTGCCAAGGGCGGGTCGGTTCAGCGGTCGACCTTTGCCGTTGGGGCCATATTCGCCGACTTCAGAGGCGGGGAGGAGGAGATCGGGTGTCGTAGAGGAGAAATAGGCGACGATTTTCGCGTAGCCGGGCGTGCCGGGCTCGACGACTTTGCGGGCGAGAAGGTCGGCGTCGATGATGGGGAGGTTGTAGGGGGGTAGGCGGAGGATGTTGGAGACAGTAGACTTGCCGGTCGCGATTGAGCCGGTTAAGCCTAGCAGGAGCATCCTTGATAGTGCACTTGTAGAAGGCCAAGAATTTGGTCGGGAGGTTCACGGGTACTGTTGCATCTCGGTCAGTTCCTCGTTCCATGCGCAACAAAGCTCGTCGTGAACATGCTTCGTCCGGCTCTGCCCTCACTGAAGGGAGCCACGAACTGTCGTCATTGTGAATTTTGACAGCAACTAGGTATTGTGGGTCTTAGTATGGTAGGTACTCTATGGGAGAAGCCTACATTGGTATAATTAACACCTTATCCGAACAACAAGGAATATAATCCAAAAACCTTGATTCCAGTACCGCAGAGGCGCACTCGACAAGTTTATCCATCTACATATCTGACAGACATGGTCCACAAGCCAGGGAGCTCTATCTACCAGCCATGGGCTACTCTGACCCAAGATATCCGAAGCCCCTCTCTAATGCAACTGCACGATGTATATTATCGGCAACGTGGTATAAAGCAAAAATGCAAATGACCGCCCAATGATGGTTACTCATATCATGTCTTGACTCTTAGCCCAAACCCGATGCCCATGCCATGCCAAGACCCATCAAATGCCCGTTCCCCAGCCCTCCTACATGCCACGCTATGCTTTCTAATCCAAAATAAACCAGGTCACTGTAGGAAATCCATTTCGTTGTCATGAAAGCTGACGAGATCATCGTCCAATCGTAAGTGTAATGCCTGCCCGCTTGCGGGGGTGGTGTACGTGTTCATTCAAGTCGTTAACGTGAGTGTGCCCGTCTTGTCTCAACGGATCGTCGTGAAGCATATCAATAGTATCTTCGTCTCAAAATTCGTACAGTCGTGCAGTCATGAAATAAAGTGAAGCAAAGGAGTGAATCAGACGAACGACTGTTGAGGTTGTTCAGGAAGTCGAGAATGAAAAGTGGGAGACTCTTCAATGAAGCGCCATAAGTCGAGACTCGCGACTTATGTCCGGCTCTTCCCCTTCGTACGCGAAGAAGTGCCGCATTCTGCAAGAATGCGTTTGAAATCACGGATCACCTCGGGCGGCACGGTCGAAGAGAGGAGGGCACGAACATAATTGACCGGTTCGGTTTCTTGGTTCACGAAGGGAGTGATGTGATAACCGAAACCGGGTGCATTAGAATACGTGTTTTCCGAGGTCGGAATGCCGGACATGCTTGCCAGTTGGGCGCCAGAGACTGTCGAAGGAGGCCATTCTCCCAACCGACCTGCCAGGTCGGGTGGAGACATGGGCAGCTTGGTGTCAAGCCGTGCGGAGTGGTTGGTACCGTTAAGAATATTCTTGAGCACGGTAGCTGATGCAATGCTGACTTCTTGAGGAAGCCTTGGGAGCGCTGGCATGCTAGTAGGCGACGTAGATGAACATTTCGAAGCAACCAAAGCGCCGCAAAGAAGGAGCATCCACAAGAGTGAATGCGAGAGCAGATTGTTCTCGTCCATCGCTTTATATGCCGGCTGAGCCGCTGATGCCGACGTTTCCGCCGCATCCGGGGCGCTTGTGGGATATTGATTCGCGTCGATGGAACCCCAGCCGTCATCCCAGTTCTGTTCCATGAGCCCAATATGCACCACATTGGTATCATTGCCCATCTTCGACAGCGCGTTAGCAGCACGGGCCGAAGTCGTCGTGGTAGCTCTCCCAGAAGCTACTCCCGCTGCCGCGGCACTCTCAGAGTGCACCAGGCGCTCTTTCAGACTCTTGACGTCCGCTTGCAGGTTTTCCCGTTCGTCGGTATGGTGTCGTAGTAACTCTTCCTTCTCCATACGCAGCTTACTGATGTACGCCGTTGTTTGTACATGGCGCTGGTGCCACTCGTGGCCCTCGCGGACGCTCTTTTCCAGCTCATGGCGAAGTACGTGGATTTCTTGGCCCAAGTCTTGTATGGTGGACAGATAGGCCTTCTTTTCGTCTTCGAGACGCTCGGTGTAATGCTTCTTTCTCTGGCGTGAGTCGAGGCTGTATGCATCGGTTAGCTGTCGGCCTGGTGTGCATAGGCTGGAAAGGGAAGTGGACATATAACGTGAGCGGTACATCGGTGGAAATACTTACGCCGCTTGTCTGTTCCTAAGCAAACGCTTGTGAGTCTTCAACTCTTTCTTCACGTCATCATCGCTTGCCACTTGGATCAAGTAGTCAATATTGTTGAGGTTGCGGTCGCAGGGTATCTCAAAGCGTGCATTCTTTTTTCGTATCCCCCCAGGTCTTATGTAAGGGGATTTTGAACTCGAGGGCGTGTCTGTCCGCCCCCGTTTCGAGAGCTGTTGACCATCCATGGAAGCCCAGTCTTGGTTGGGCGGTGATTGAGGCGTGAGTGGGATAGCTGGTACTTGCGGAAAGCCACCATTTGTTTGGACATTGTGCTGCTGCATTGATAGCGCGTTGTATGCGAGATGTGGGTTTGAGTGTAGGCCCCCCGATACATATGCTAGTGATGCCGGAAGTCCATAGTTTTGAGGAAATGCTCCGTACTCAGCAGCTGGCGTGCACATCTCTGAGCTATCCCAACTGGCCCACCCGCCAGGCTGCTGGAACTGGGCTTGGAGCTGAGCTGTGTCCGAGCCCAGTTGCGATTGTGGTGAGTAGAACACATGTCCATCCTCTGGCCGGCCTGAGCAGTTCCCAAGGCTTTGCTGGGTGTACGAGGATGCGCTGTGAACCAGAGGAGCTCTCTGCTGCCCTCCCGGGGACATCGTCCTTTTTTTTGTCGGCCAATGCCGATATTGTGCCTAGAGTTCGTCGTTGACGGAAAGGCAAGTCTCTCCTCGTACCAATCCGAGTTCCCAATTGCAGATGTATTTTGTGCGACTGTGGGGACCCTACTACTTGTAATCAAGTATCGGTGTCGTAGTTGGAATAGCGGTGTAGAGTCACCTGATTGGGCACTTAACCGGCGGGAATTTGCAGCTTTGCGGTGTGGGTGAAGACTCTGATAAGAGCGATGTAGAAAGGGGCGTGTCAAAGTATTACTGTTAGACGAAGAATAGAGGCAACAAAACTTCAAAGACCGACAGCAAAGGAACATTGATATACAATTCGATGGGGTAGGGTCTTATAATTTTGCCTAGGCCATGGAGCAAATCGGTCGACACATTCGGCACGGGATCTGTACGTACACCGCGGGTCAACCGGCTCTACGCCTATTCGGTGCCCAGAATAATGAGCGCCCGATGTTGCCCGATATAGTTGTGGAGGACTGAGTGAGGCTGTGTAACTTGTAACAATCGAAGAGCGACTGACATCTTGGAGTGTTTGGGCAGCAATGTGCATCTTCCTACCAATCCCGTGCGGTGATCCGCGGATGGCTGCAGCTGACTGGCTAGAGGTCCGCCTTCACCGCTCTGCAACATGCAGCCTCCACTTTTTAAATCGACAATTGCCATTTGTTGATTGTTTGCTGCTGCATCATCTGGCAGATCCGCCACACATCGGGCAGAGTCGCCATCTCAAACGGCTACCAGAAAGAGCGCGAGAGATTCGCCTCATAATATGGCAGTCCGAGACGTTTCAGAAGGAAGAGCAGGTTTCCCAGATATTGTGTTGCGTGATTGGGCTGCTACGTCGGCAACCTCGCCAGCATCCTTGTATTTTTTGTCCCTCGTGCTCTGTGTAGAATGCCTTCCTTTAGAAGGCTTTTGTTATGTCTGGAAGGATGAGGTACTAAGGTCGTGGGGTTGGGGTTCTTCCTGCGCTTGCCCCATCTCAGACGTTGATAAAAGCACAAGGAGCGACCCGAGCCTAGTGTGCAGATTTCGCGGATTAGCGCCGACTCCCCGCCACCTCCAACCTAGGAAAACATCTCTATGCTTGAAGAGAAATCCAAATCCATACGTGAAAGGTAGGGCGATATTCGCGTCATTGTTTTGATAGAATCAATAAACCTGGTCATACCGATGATGGTAGCTTAGCAAGCCGGTTTTCGGAAGAAAGGCCTACTACGAGGCACAAACATTCGATGCGCGAGTCATTACACCGCTTGCTCATCTCTACCAATCGTATCTTCCAACTGTCTACGTCTGCCTTTGGAACGCCGAGGTGCGTTATTCTGAACTTACCGTCAGTCCGTTCTTCCTGTCCTCAGCCTCGGAAAGAGCGGGTACTTGCATCTAGATCCGTTACCATGCCGTCGAATGATTCATCTAGCCGCATCTTGCTATTACCCCAAAGCATGGCAATCCGCCATTACTGCACCAGAAATTTCTGAGGCGGGGTGATACGCATTACGCATCATGTCGGTCACACGGACTTGCTGAAGGCGAGCCCTGCGTTAGCCCTGCCGCAAGAAACCTGGAACTGCAGCGGGATGGATTTTGAGAGCAACTGCTTGCCCAAGTTAGGCGTTGGAAACAGGCGGTTTCTCCCGCAGTCGGTCATGTTGGTGAGTAACAACTGCGGGGAGGCAGGAATTAGGCACGGATAAAATGTTGGCACAGCGTAGCTCTGGAAGTTACCGCACTCCTCTCTAACAACATCAAGCTGCTGGAAACGTTCGTCAGGACGCTCTGAGACTTGTGTAACAGACCCAGTCGAGTTAAGTGGAAGCAACATGTGACCGGTCGACTGTTTGCTGATACGAGAACACTGTTATGCTTGCTATTCGGCGTGCGTTGTGCGCGTTCTTCGTAGTTGTTATGGTGGCCTTGAACTGGCAAGCGGAGTGATAGACTAGCGAGATTCTAGAGATTTCAACGCGGACGAAATACCAGCTTGTGGCAAGGAGACTTGTGTGCTTCAGTCATACGCTCGTATCGGAGGCCATCTGTGGTGTGCAGAACGATTCCTCTCGGTTCACTGCGAGTGAAAGCTGCGCATGAGAACTAAACGATTGAACAGTTGGGGTACTGATTTTGCCGGCTGGAATCAGCTAGGCCCGAGACTGACTCGATGCACCACTGTAGGGCCATGAGGTATCCGGTGGGAGATATACTTGGTTTCGGGTTTCAGAAGTTCATGAGCGCATCGGAGTTGTGCTCACTCACACGTGCTTTTTCATGGGCTCCGAACTGCCCCTTTCGAGCATCAGGGTTGTAGAGCGTCATATCGTAACTCTCTCAGCGTCCGGAGTTTACACGTAGGCGTATGACTTAGGTCCATGTAATTTCTTGAGGGGTCCGCGTCTTGAAGACTTGAGTTTGTCGACTTCTTGTTATGCACGCAGATCTATTGTTCCACTTTGGGTATGGGTTTCTCATATTCAGGATCTTCAACCGCCTAGCAGCAATTACGGCGACGTCGCTGCCGGTAGGTTCTGCTGGCTGTCTTGAGTGCCGCTACCACGCTTTGGAAGCCGTCTCTTCGGCAAAACTTAGTAGACTCATGCCGCCTTAGTCTTTCAAAGGCGGGAAACTTTATCTGCGTATCCCTTATGACATGTTGTGCCTCGAAGGTTCAAGGCCAAACTGACTCTCCGGACAACACTGATTCAACTCTTTTAAGATCTCATTGCTCTCCGAATCCGCTTTGAGTAATCAATCGCGGATCTGTGAATGACCCATATTGAACGCACAACATGTAGATAGAGATTTGACATCAGAAGTAGTGTGAAAGAAAGTTATTGGTGGAGCTTTGAAGGATGCGGTGAAGGAACTAGCAAGTTTCGAAAGAGCATCAAACCTGACGCTCTTGCTCAGCCCTCGCATGGGAAGATACATCATATTGCTCCAAACAGCTCGCATACCAAACCACAGCACATCAATCACCGCAATGTCCAGAGTGGCGGACTAGGAACCGGCAGCGGGCAGCATACAACGCTAAGTTACGAGCAACATGTCGCTGTTGGCAACGCAAAGAGACACAAACAATCCTGGCTTTCCATATTGAGGCCACAGTGCCAATGGTCAAAAGTAGTCAAATAAGTATCCAGAAGACAGTGATGGAGCGCTGGCGTCTACCTTAAAGCCATACAAGCTAACGGTTTTGGTGTCGTTTATCGGCACAGCAAGGTGGGGCACTCACTTACGAACGATGGCGGTAGAGGTAAGCCTTGTATAACTCAGTGGGAAGCGGTCGTGCTACGTGCCTCATCAAGCACAGTATTTGTCCTCTTTCGCGGCGAAGCGTAGAGTCTCATGCGTCGGGACAGTTCTCCAACTGCACATATGTTTCAATGCGCGTGCGAACATGTCGTGAAACAAAGTACGTGACACTTAATTGTAGCGCAGACCGAATTCTATGCTTGCACTGCTTGTCAGCTCGTGTTACTTAGCAGAGGAACAATAATCTGCAATTCAGTCGATAGCCAGTATTCCGTTCAGAGCCTACGCCTGCTCAGAAAAGCAGGCGTCCCGATGATTGGGCTATCTGACCATACACTGGAATGTCAAGCTCGCCTCGACGTTTACTAACACTGTATCCCAGACGCTGCGGCAAAAGTGGCCTTCGAAGTCAGCTGCAAGTCCAAACCTTGCCTCGTTTCCCGAGAGTGACGCGATGACTAGATCTGCAAGTGCCAACTCTTGTCGTAAAAGAGCTTCCCATGCGCCCACCGAATAGCTATATCTACTTCATATGCCTTTAATAAGCTCCGTTGCCTAGAGAGGATATATGAAGAGGCTGAGCAAGATTTTGTGGCATGTGGGTGCGCTTGCGGATGTGGGAAGTAAGGCTTGGCTACCCTTACTAACATGATTCGGGCTCTCGACGCTTGTTAAGGGAAAAGTTTTGGATCGCTCTGTCGGTATGTTTGCCGTTGCAATCAAGACGTGACGTTGCTCGGATGAATCCTGCCCGCAATCCCTGATCCTCATTGGACCCTGGAACCTTAAAAGGGCTTCCAGTTAACGTCGCTCACCATGTACGTACTCCGTCAAACCAGCTAATTTCTGCAATGCACCACCGAAGTGCTACCTCGGAACGAATCCGCAACGGTCATGCAGATCGGTTACGAGACGACTACCTGATGCAGGTGCATGCATTTTCCACTCCTCTGGGCATGCACTGGCTCGAGCAGCCCAATGCAGTATGAGTTGCGTACGACGACCGACCAAGCACTCGCCGTACAGCCGTTGGAAACCTTATTTCCAGACCTTTGAGTTACGAACGCTCGTGCCAGTAACCTTTGAGTCTTCCTTAAAACTCAAATATGTTGTGCTATATCGACTTGCTAACTCTCAAACTATCCCGAGTTGACTGAGAAATATTTGATTGTTTTCAGCTAGTGCCGCATCAGTATCAACCACGGTGACAAGACCGGCGTTAACCACATGGACAATGTCATAGCTTGGCGGCTTACTCGGACAGCTTGTTGTAGCTTCTTTCGTGATCCACGTTGATGTTTGCGGGGTTGACGCAGGCGCGCAGCATCTTCCACCTGTCAGGCCTGGGGATCTGGATCACAGTACACGGCTGTAGCGGCCAAGGCTTCGTGGCTGTCGTACGCACTCAATTCCCGATTTGTCTAGGCAGTGCAGTTTGACTTCTATCCGAGGCCTTCAAAAGTTTTACTCTTTACATCCCTGTTTCAGAAATTCATTTTGATAGCATGACAGAGTCGATAATCTTGATGCACTCAAAAAACTTCTCGTATGTGAACTGCCTCAGGGTCCATATAATCAGTCTGCAAGCACACTTGAAACCCTCTCTGACTCGCGTTGATTTGCTTACTGCATGACGTCTGGTCTTGACATACAGGTGCGAGATACCGAAAAGGGCAGGCACCTCGTACGCGAGCATACGCAGACAACCAGTGCCGTGTTTCTAGGATGGCTTCAGCATCCAACGCTACGCGGTCAACTCGGTAGCTCTTTCGAAACTCGACCAGGCACCTGACCGAATGTGGCCCGGTAGCGTACGAGTAACAGGCGCCCTGGTGGGGATGATGATACCTCGTGAACCGCCAGCTCCGAGTTGTAGCAGGCTTTATATAAGACTTCGCGCTCACCTCCAGTTCTCTGGCTCAGAGTTTCGTCAGTACTTGGCTTAAATACTTTCCTGTTGTGAGCCAAGCAATATGCACCCCATCGCTCTATTCGGTGCTGTGAGCGCCATCGGAGCCATACATCAAGTCCTCGCAGCACCTGCCATCAGGCAGAGACAGATCAACAACGATGATGTACCCGGTGGTCCCGTCGGACCTCCCCAAGCTACAGGCAATTTGTACGGTGGCTCTAGCTTGCTTGGTAATGCTGGCCTCAATAGTGCTACAGCATCGCAGCCGGGAACGACTGCAACTGGCATCTTAGTGCCTGGCCAAACAGCCAATGCAGATCTCGGTTTCTACTTAGACTTCACTCAGGCACAGACTCCACAGCCCATCAGAGGCGGCAACGGAAACACGGATCCTGGTCCACGTACGGTATATCAGTACCCGATTCTGAGGATGGTGAGAACTGACTCTCGAGCTAGGCAATTACGCGTATGATCGCATAAATAGCGATTCTTTAGCCCGTCCGGCGACGGACTCCGGTCAAGTTGCAAACGCCAAATGGCCCATGGGGTTGAGTTCCAATCGGTTGACGAAAGACAACGCTGGCTGGGCCCGACAACAGAACACGCTTAACCTGCCGGCAGCCACAGCTATGTCTGGCGTAGACATGCGTCTTGAGCCGTACGCCTACAGAGAGTTGCACTGGCACAGCGCCGGCGAATGGGCGTATATTATGCGTGGCAGTGTCCGCGTCGCAACAGTCAATCAAAATGGTCAAAATTTCGTCGACGATTTGATCGAGGGAGATTTGTGGTTCTTTCCTTCCGGCATACCGCATTCCATCCAAGCGCACGCCGACGGTGCGGAGTTCTTACTCGTTTTCGATCAAGGTGACTTCTCGGAAGACGGCACGTCATTACTCACGGAGATGATGCTACGCAACCCAAAGGCAGTCCTGGCTAAGAACTTCCGCACTGACGTGTCGTCTTTCGACAATATCCCCGATGACCAGCTCTATATCTTCAATGGTTCTCCTATAAATGCAAACATCTCGGAGCAGAATGTCACTGGCCCTGCGGGCTACCAACCTGCTGGTGAAGAGTTTACCTATCATCTCAGCCAGCAAGCACCTTACGTAGTACCGGGTGGAAGCATCAAGATCGTGGACCCAACAACGTTTCCTATCGCGCCCAACTTCTCCGCGGCGCTTGTCACCATCCAACCCGGCGCCATGCGTGAGATTCACTGGCACCTAACGTCCGACGAGTGGAATTTCTTCTTGCAAGGCTCTGCCCGTGTCACCATCTTCGAAGCTCCATCATCAGCCGCCACCTTCGACTACCAAGCCGGCGATGTGGGATATATTCCCAATACTTACACTCATTACATCGAGAATGTTGGGGACACGGACGTCGTCTTTTTGGAAGTCCTGCAGGCTCCAAAGTTCGAAGACATCAGTGTCAATCAGTGGCTTGGTCTGACGCCGCCTCAGGTTGTGCAGGACCATCTGCATCTTTCTGCTAGCTTGATTGCGTCGTTGCCGAAGTACAAGCTGTTCATTGTTCCTGGATCTACCAATCATACTGAGACCAACTTTACTAGGTATGCAACAGAGGGATAGAAGCTTGTAGGGCGCTTGTGTGGGCTGGAAATCACGACTGAACAATATACCGAACTCCATCCCTTCATTGGATGTCTTGGAAATTGTCTCTGAACTGCGCTAAACTCCATCTGCATGAGGATGATGGAGGCTTTTGATTTGACTGGGAAACGTAGTGAGCTGATGTTGAAACAACCCGTAACGCATGTACATTGGCTTCTCCTCGTCCTGCATTAATGTTCCTTCAAGTATGGTTCACCATAGCCGGGTTGGGAAAATATCTGTGACTGCTTCCCAATTATAGATATGGATGAATTAGAAACTATTCAAATGAATGACAAATAGAGCCCCTTCGGGCGAAACAAATGACCCGGGCGGAAAATGTTTAACTTCTCCATTAATGCTCAGGATGTCAGGGTACTCATTAGTTCTTTGGCTACGGAAGGTTACCTAGCTTCGAAACCCAAGTCAGCCGTACAATCTCCTTGAACATTATGAATGCTTCAGTATAACCCCCTCCGCTCCAAAACCGTGTGCTGTATGCTCAAACCCTATCGTCCATAAGTATTAAGTATTCTCAACTTAGAACCCTATCCTCCTCGCCACGTAGCAAGTGTCTATCAGATCCATTGCTCAGTAGGAAACTGGTATAAGCGGAGCACACAATATGTTGCTCAATTTTCATTCGGACATATCCACACCATGCTAGATGCACTCTGTATAGACGATAAGACCGGTGAGATACTTTGGGTAGTGATTTCACGGCCCACTAGAAATCCTTAGGCCGGGGCTAGTGCACACCCCCCTTTGCCTATATATAGCCGTCAGAGGTATGGTGTTATGTGGCAAAGACTATTCTTTTCGGATTCATAGCAGGTCGGGTTGCTTCACAGGAATGCGTTGTGAGCGCTTAACGTGAATTGGCGTGTGAAGCAGAAGGCTCATCGTGTATCAGCTGATGTTCATTTGCCCGTAATGATGATTGATTCAATGGTAAGAGATGATGACCAATAAACATCAAGTGACGACGGAGACACCTGTGCAATGAAAGCAAATCATCATCATCGGAAAAGAGCTCTCTTCATCAATAGTGACGGTCTAGAATACCATGTATAGATGGCGATGATTTTCGGGGCTGATGTTACGTTTACCATCAAAAGTACAGCTACCCGAAAGAGCCAGCATAAAGCAGCACCAAACCTGGAAAAGTAGCGGAGTACAAGGGCATGAAAAGAAGAATCGTGGACTATTAGTGAAGTGATCAAGGTAGTTCCCCAGTTATTCGGCAAGGAATAGATTATGGCACACAACAGACAGAACGCGTAATTCGACCTTTTTTTCGACAGTATGGCGCGTCAAGTGATCCAAATTCAACCTTGACTGTAACGTCCAAGCCGCAATTATCTCAGGACTGTTGCCTGGCCAATACTCCATTGGTAGAGCAGAGGAGCTGGCAGGACCATCTATGAAAATCATCTCCGACCATCCACTAGTATAACATTTTGTTGGAACGGACAGGGCAGCAATACAGCCAGCAATCAGGGCACCATCGGCAAGCGCGCGCCTGGCGCAGCCAAGGCTCCTCAGGGGTATAAATCCCCAGAGCGTAAACGATCCTCACGCACGACGCAAGTATACGCGATGCAGTGACTGCAGTCGTAGAAAGAGCTGTCTGGCCATGTCTGCTGCAGCACGTGGAATAAGCTTCGAGAGAAGCAGCGGAGAAAGGTAAAATGGATACTTTGGTCCCGAAATTCGAGCTCCTCACGGGGTCCATGCGGCTGTAAGGCTTCGTACAGCTGTTCTACTTAAGCGAAAAAGGTCCTAGAAGTTCAAGTCAATGTTAGAGAAAGCTTCAATGGACGGCTAGTGGTATGTGTGTGAACACACGTTGGAGATGACGCGTCTCAATTGTTCTTCAGCCGTGATGATGATCATCAAAGCTTCGACGATGGCAACATGTCTCAAGCAAACGATGATGACTTTATGAAGCTTCCAATGCTGGTAGCAAATAGGAGCACGAAGGAGGAAAATATCGCAAGGGCGAATCAACTTCCTATCCCATTGGTACAAGCGTCTCATCTCGCATCTCAGCTCGCATGGCTTTTTATGCTGTGAAAGTTAGCTACTTATAAAGGTGCCGCAGATGCTTCTTAAAAGTCACAGACTTCGGCATCACAAAGGGACTTCAACGAGGATAGGCTGGGAACATCTGGCAAACCTAACTACGGCGAACTCTTCGGGAGAGACCGAATCCTGGCTTGACGCGTGCAAGGAAGTGAACGCGGTCGCTACACGGAGTATCTCCGCGATGAGACAAATTCGACACTCGGCTTTACGGACATTGCAAGCAGGAAGTCAACGGCTAATGAATGCGCATGGCGTATTGACCTCCCCTCATTATATCTGGGTGGGCCAGTTTAGGGAGGTCATCGATGGCTAACCTTGCTTCGAAGAGACTTTTTGTCAAGGGTGGATGGATGAATTTTGTAATCTTCACCTCTGGATCAACGTAGGTCAATAGGATATCTTGACGCGATCGTCTGAAGCTGCTCTATGCAATGCTTTTTGACTCTTCTGCTAAGCCGTGTGAAGCTATACGCAGGATACATGATTTGACGCAAGGTGAATGGTTGTAGTTTAGCGGTCCTCGGCCAGTATGGATATCAATACCAAGTGCTTTTCTACTCCTCATGTGTTTTTTTACATGCGTTGCCCACTCAAGAAATATCTACGCAAGCACACTTTTGCAGGCATCGTTGCCATGCGTCACCCGCTTATTCATCAAGCTGCACATAATTTGCAGGAAACAGGCCAGACTTGCCTCCATACTCACCAAACCACCAGTCGTCGTCCGGAAATTCCTATCATAAATGTTAGTAAATGTCAAGCTCAAATCTTGAGAAAGTCAACATACGAGCCCTGTAATCGTCGCTCCATCGGGAAAACTAAGCTCGTTGTCCTCCGCAGCTTCATAATCATACAGCGCTGTCGCCGTCTTTCCGGGAAATGCGCCCGGTGCTGCGGCCGGTCCCGGAGACGCTTGGGCTGCCGCAGGCTGCGATGCAGGGGGTGCGGCGAGTCCCTTACTCTCCTCTGCCTCATCATCGTGCAGTTCCACGTAATTGCTTGGGAACAAGCCTGTCTCGCCTTTGGAGTTCTGACCCATCCACCAGTCCTCGTCTACCATTTCGATGTTGGTAACATATTCCCCTTCCTTGAGATCGATCTCGTTGTCCTCGTTTTTGTCATAGTCGTACTGGATCAGTGCGCGTTTGCCGCCTGGCCCGGCAGTCGGGGCTGCTGCGGCGACAGTGGCAGCGCCGAAGGATGTCACAGCTGTTTCTTGGGCGGCTCGACGTGCAGGATCTTGCGCCTGGACTTGCGGTTCCTCCTCAATGTCTCTTTCTTGTTCGGCTGCTTGCGCGAGAGAACGTGATGGCATCGGTGGTGGCGAAAAACGCTCTTCCGGCGGCTCTATTTGGGTCTCTCTACCTCTAGCAACAGGCATAGCAACGCGAATGGGCGAGCCGCTGCGCATAGCTGTAGGTGTTGGAGGACTAGGACTTCGGCGTTGACGCGGTGGTGTCGGTAATCTTGCTGTCTCCTCATACGGCACTTCGTCCTCTGCCTCGTCTGCAGACGATGGTTGCCTTGGCGGGCTGGGAATGGGCATGGCACGAGCCCCAGCATTAGGCTTGCTAGAGAAGTCCATAGGAGGAGGCGCAGGTGCTCTTGAATCAACGTCGCGGCTTGAAGCTGGAGCGCCCATGGGAGGCGCACCACTAAATCGATCCCGAATCGCACTTACACCACCTCCTAAGGACGGACTTTGGGCTTCCTCGACATCCTCCTGACCTGTACGCTGCTGGCTAAGATTGCCCGCTGCCGACTGTCCAGTTCGAGTAGTTTGCACAGGCCCCCATGACTTGCCAGAATATCCGCTCTTCCATTCTCCGCCACCACTTGTTTGGCTGGCAATCGGGGAAGTAGGAGTTCCAAATCCTGCAGACGGTGGGTTTTCACCAGCACCGCTTGTTCCTCTTTGTCCGGCCTTCTTCTCTGCCCATATCTGGGCGGGAGTCTTTCCGCCTTCATCTGCAAATGTACGACTCGCGGCGCCAGCGGTTGGGGCACCGACATTAGTCTTTGCCTCAAACCCGCCGGGTAAAGGTGCTTTTGTTCCGGCGAAGTTACTTGCATTGGAGCCAACCCTGTTGGCCACCTTCGGCTTCGGTAGAGAGGTTATCCTTTCAGACTGCGTGAAAGCTGCTGCCCGTTCTGCTAGCGGTTTCGGTGCGTCTCCTCGAACGTCATCCTGGGTTACATCTGGGGCAGCAGCAGGGAATCCTCCTGGTCCTTGAGCTTTGGCTCTTATCGCTGCTATGTCGACCTTCCCTACCGGCTCATACGATCCTTTCACCATAGTCGGCCGGTCGTCCAGAGCGTTGCCTGATTCGTGTGCTTGCCGGCGTAGCGCTGCAATATCCACCTTCCCAATAGGTTGATACGCTCCTTTTACTACGTCGCTGCGAGCATTACCATTCTCCTCCTGACGGCCATCACTGAATGTCGATGTAGTCAAGTTTTGAGATTTGAGGTCATTTAAGTTGACCTTCGTAGGTTGGTACGCCGAGGCGACTTTTTCAAGCTGCCGGCGCGTTGGCTGCGGAGCATCCTGGCCCCAACCCTCATCATCTACATTCGCATCCTGAGCTATACTCGTCAATGACCGCGCTCCCAAAGGAGCGAACCCACCGGCACCTCCACCTCCAGTTCTTGTTGGTGTAAATACAGGCTTAGATGATGTGGCTGGTGGTGGAGCTCTTGCACTTGAGGTAGCAGCGTCACCACCACCAGAATACTTTGACCCAGACGCATCCGCAACTTTTTGTATAATTCCCTCAGGGGTTAAGTCTCGATCGGAACGAGCGGTAATTTGGACATGATAACCCTTGGTCACTCAGCATGTACATCTGCGTGAAACCTGATTGAACATACGTGAAGCAGTTTCGATACAGCCGCTAGGTGACTTGTGAAGTAGCCTTTTGTCCGCTCTGGTACGCCCTCACCGCACTACAGCCCAATTGTCAGTTGTTTGAGGGCTCTAAATTATTGCCAATGTTCGCCATACCCAGGCTACCAAGACGTTTTTTGGTAGAGCTGTGTTCGGATCTTTGACCTTCGCAAACGCGAACTGAATCCTGCCGTCGGAGAACTCGTCGACCAAGTCAACAAGCTCTCCCTCTACATGCCCTTATATTAGCCAAGTGCCATCAGTTCCATCTTCTAGTTTCTGATCTTACCTCCAGTGCTCTGCACCTTCAAAACGCTCTCCTTCCCAGAGTCTTGCTGAAAGGTGCTCACAAGCGGGGCCGATACGGAGTACACTGCCCATTGGCCATATGTAGATGAGCTCCCGGCGGCCCCGGACGGTGGAGGGGCATTGACGACGGATTGGTAGCTCTTCGTTATTGAGGGCCCATTGCTTGAGGTGTTAAGTGTTGCCATGGCTGTACTATGACCTCGGCCTGCCAGAGATGGAGAGTTGGTCGTCACGACATTGAATTACACCAAACTTCGGGAACGAGGGAGAGGGTTTAGGGCAATGTTCGGGACAGATTGGGCGTCTGATACGCGGGAGGTCTACGTACTTCCAGTACCTTGGTGCCGTGAGACTCCCCAAGGTCTCCACGATCTCCACGATCTATCGGCTTCACCGTGCCGACAGATCCGTCCAGCGGGTAAAGTGAAGTTCCATTCCGTGCTGGCACATGCGCTTGGCGCTTGCAGCGTTCCCACTTGGAAGGCTTAAACATCCCGGGCACGGCGTGCAGGGTCTGGTGCTACAGTATTCGAGCTCCAAAGGACTCTTGTCAGTGTTTCTATAAGTGCTACCTACTTTTTTACAAAAGGCTCTATACGTGTATGAAAACTAGTAAAGCCGATATCTCTACACTTTCGTCTAGTCGGTAATACCATCTATCTTATTCCTTCTCTCCTGCTTCGCCATAGTCTCAGTGATTCAGAACCGGAGCCAAAGCAGCACAACCGTAACTCCACGACACCCAATTGAGCGGTCCAAGCGCTGAAGAAGAGATTTGGTTATCCCCGGAATGAGGCCTGTGCAGATCTTGACTTCATCACTCACGGTTGGCGATAGCAGAACGTCAGGCTTAGCCTGTTGCCGTTCTTTCGTCCCCTTCATCGGGACCGTTCCATAACGTGTGCTGGCTGTGTATATTATGTGCAAAGATATCTATCTATCGTTTCCACGCAACGGTTTATACCGGATTCCATGTAGAAGGCTCTGCCAAGATCTCATGGTTTTCTAGAGTTACTGTTTAGCTATTGATTACATCCTAAGTCTATAACGGCTACCACGTCCCTGTTGTAATGGCATCAATCGAGCATATCAATCCCATAGTAACACGTCATGATTAGGTCGTGGACTCGGATGCATGTTAAAAAGCCTGGTGCCACTCACTGTCGGCCACTTTCGGTCCTCCTATTCATTAGTTTGGGGGTCTACGACAGCAACAATAGCGCAAGATTCGAATCGGTCAAGTGTGGTCAAGTATGGCGGTTTGAGATAAACCTTGTTATTACATAATAGTTTGAGATGATCATC
The DNA here is from genome assembly GCA_021030975.1 of Lichenothelia convexa. NCBI lineage: Eukaryota > Fungi > Ascomycota > Dothideomycetes > Lichenotheliales > Lichenotheliaceae > Lichenothelia > Lichenothelia convexa. The sequence continues at coordinate 143,042 of JAGFMK010000021.1, forward strand.
AGATCATCTTCTATACAAAAAGTTCTCCTTCGAGCCTCTCAGGAAGCCACCAACGCCCGGGAATATGCATATTAACGTAGCACAAAAATAATTACCCATATCTAAACGCCTCGCTATGCATGAACGCAACCAATAATCATGGCGGACCTCTACCACCGCCGCCGCCGCCGCCGCCGCCCCAGCTATGGCCGCCACTACCACCACTGCTTCCACCTGGTGGACCCGCCGCTGCCGGCTTTCCCCAGTTACCTTGTGGGGCCTGGGCTGCAGGTTGAGCGGCTGGAGGCGCCGCGGCTGCGGGTGCCGGGGGCGCAGGAGCTGGGTTTGCCGGAGCTGCTGGGGCTGCTGGGGCTGCATGCGCTGCTGGTGGACTTGCTGGAGCAGGGTTTGCAGGAGCAGGGTTTGCCGGAGCTGCTGGGGCTGCTGAGGGTGCATGCGCTGCTGGTGGATTTGCTGGAGCAGGGTTTGCCGGAACAGGGTGTGCCGGAGCTGGATTTGCCGGAGCAGGGTTCGCTGGGGCTGCCGGGGCTGCATGCGCTGCTGGTGGATTCGCTGCTGGTGCCGGGTTCGCTGCCGGCGGGGCTGCTACTGGAGCAGCTGGGTGCGCCGGGGCCGGATTCGCCGGGGCCGGCGCTGCTGCTGGAGCTGAATGTGCAGCAGCTGGATTCGCTGCTGGTGGGTTCGCGGGAGCCGCTGGCGCTGAACTTGTTCGGCCAAAGTTCGATGGGTTGAAGTTTGATGGCTTGAAGTTGCTTGGATTAAAGTTGCTTGGATTAAAGTTGCCTGGATTAAAGTTGGCTGGATTAAAGTTGGCCGGAGCGGACTGAGCTGGAGGAGCGTTCGTCGGGGCAGAGCTGGGCCCATTTGGAGTGCTGCTGCTGCCGCCTCCAGAGCTTCCCCAAACTCTTCCAGCCCAGCTTCCCAAACCACTCATCCAGCCCCCAGGGTTGCCGCTGCTGCCGCCGTAACCGCCTGGGCTGGCATTCGGGGTGGCATTCTTAGCACCACCAACGCCTCCACTTCGGTTGTCGTCGAAGAACGAAACCACGTTCGCAGGGTTGCCAGGAGTACCGTAAGCAGGCCCATTCCAAGTAAGATAGTAATCAGCTTGCTGGGCGGGTAGAGCAGGTAGGTCAGACTTGTCACCGAAGACCCAGACCGATTGCATGCCGAGTGCCATGTGCCACAAGATATGACAATGCAGCATCCAAGCACCAGGGTCTTCGACTCTCCAGCGCCATGCTCGCCAGCCCGCGCCTACACCTGATGGTGCATTCTGCCACCAGGGAAATACCATTGTCGTGTCTCGGCGTACGGGCAAGCCAGGCCCAGCTGCTATCCTGGCCTCATTCGCTGCGGCATCATACGTCCCGTTGCCGCTACCCAAATTGTAGTAGTGGGTTCCGTGAGCGTGGAAGGGATGACTCATTAAGGGCGCCGAGTTGCCATTACCGGTCTGCTGGATAACAACGTCAATAACTTCGCCAATCTTCGCTGGAAAGGCGTAAGCGCGGTCATCATAGCCACCATGGGCAACAGCGTAGTCGTAGTCCGGAAGCCGCGACGTGTCATTCTCATACATTGAGACCAGATAAGGAATGTGTTCGGTGGTTTCGAACCATGGCGTCTTATCAGCTACCGTCCAAGAGACGCGAGACTGACCGTTCCCATCGATGACAAAGGCCACGTCTAGGAAAACGGTACGGTCGACGACCGATGCGTTAGGGAAATCGTTGTCCTCGAGCGGCGATATCTCGTAATCGAGCCAACCATACATAGTGTCGGGCAAGCTAAGGGGTGGCCTGGCGGGAGGTTGCATAGCTGAAATGTCACTCATGCCAGCATTATCACCCCAACCCGAATATGTCAGTACCGCGTATTGAGTTAATGTGACGGGCTGCTCCCTTGTCTCGACTTGCAAAATGAAGCTAGTCTTGCCAGCAAGTTCGGCTTGACTCTTCGTTGTGAGTAACACGTCGTATCGCTCCCCACCGCCAAGTTGAATGAATTCAGTGCTGTATGGTTTGATGTACCCAGCATCCGCCGCAATAATGGTGAGATTCGAATGGTCTTCAAGTCCAAGCATGACGAATGACTGTGCCGTAATGGCGGCGAACCTCAATCGATATGTTTTGCCGGGCTCAACGCTTATCTCGGCCATAGGACAGTCTGCGTGACCGTTGACGAGAATGCTATACGGTGTTTGTGACGCCGAAAGCTCCCCCTTCGACCAAGCTTGGTAGAGGTCGTCGCTATTTTGGCGGTAACCGTCCGCAAGGAGGATTACGCGGTCCTCATCGTAAGGGTAAGGGGGTCCCTCCGCGTCATCCACAATCAGCACTCCGTAGCAGGTAAGAGCTTGCATTGCCACATGCGAGTGATACGTATATGTCCCCGCATAGCCTTCAGCAGGATGAATCTCATAATCGAAGTAGTTTTCCGGGGGGATTGGCCACTGGGACGCTTGAGGCGTGCCGTCCGAGAAGGGTGCCGTAGACATAGACAGACCATGGAAATGCTGTCCAGTTAAGTTAATGGCACTTGCATTCGAAGTACGTAGAAGGTAAGGCTGTAACTCACCATGGTGAAGTTCTTTTGTTCCATGTTGTTGTACACCCTTATCCATGTTGTTTTACCCTCCTTCAACCGTATCACGGGGCCTGGACTAGTTCCATTGATAACAACTGCGAGCTGCTGGTTGCACGTTATCGGCACTGTTTGCTCTGTAATAACAAGAACCTCGTCTGGCACAAAAGAGGAATTGTGAACTTGAGGAATCGAGGCCAGCGCCGTCTGCGCACTCAGAAAGAGTGCCACAAACGTGCTGAGAGCTGACCGCAACATGGCTGCTATGGGGGTTGAGGTGGAGGGCTGAAGGTAGGGTTGACAGGTAGCTTTTGGATATATACATGCTGAAGTAGGTACCTACCTACCTAACATCTACTCGTGGGAGGCTAATCCACTTTGTTGTCATTGGGCCGGCAGGGAGCAAAAACGAGTATCGTTCATGCATTCGAACCCCTGTAGAGTGGCTACCGCTAGATGCATTAGCAGCGACCCACAGTGAGCAACCTTGGCCGTCATCAGTGTCTCAGCAAGGTTCCCAGCTTGGCATGTCAGCACGCGAAAGGTCATGAAGTGTGTTAGTCGGTGGACAAGTCTTGCTTACTCCCGACCTCCTTCAGTTCCCGTAGTAAGTTATGGCGTGGAGAGGCAACAGTCAGGGTCATGGTCGATCTTACAGCGATCTTAGCTTCCCACACTCAGCCCAGGTGGCTGGATCTGAAACAGAAATGCATGGTTTTGTCAGCGCGGTTTTGTTAATCGCCGTCTCCGCGACGGGATCATCGTAGATGGCCCAGGAACAGGAGGATACAACAATGCAACCCTGCCGCGAACTTGTCATCTCAGCACCGCTTATTCGGCAGCTCTAAGGTTCGTCCACCACCGTGATAGCTGTTACTGTGTGTGACAATCGCGACATGCATTCTATTCTGACTCCGTCCAGTACTTGAAGGCTCGTAGTGCTGATAGGCATTTAAGGGAACTCTCCTGCCGTACTATCTTTGCTTCGTCGATACCTGCCCTCTGGACTCTGCGTCATTGTGCATCTCGCTTCTTTTTGCCATGGGACTGTGGAGGCAGCTACAGTGCTGTAGTTGATGTGGTGATAACGTCCATGTTATCATCCAGCATCCTGAAGCACAAGGTGCGGGGTTTTCTAGGACGCCATCTACTAAAGTGGCGTAGGAATGAGGAGAAACCCTGCACCGCCCCACCGTTGAAAATGGCGCTCCAGTTGTGCGATTATTATTATGTCTGCAACACTGTCATTAGGTAGTCCTAAGCAGCCAAGGCGGTGGCTGGTTACGAGAGGAGAGGTGGGAGGAGGCAAGGAAGGTTGGCACGGCAGCGGACGATAGGTATTGCGACGGGAAAACCTGGTAACTAAACCTGTAGTGGCTAGATGACCAAGATAAGGTGTGTGCAAGGGCCGCCGAAAAGCGCGGGCCCTAAAACCTGTCAGGTCAACACCCTACAGTAAGTTTATCCGAACGCCCGCCAAGCAGAGTACACAAGAGCATTGTCAAGACAAAGTGTTGCACCATGATATAAACTTTCAGTGCAGTTGGGTGTGTTTGCTGGGCAGCACCGACTTGGCACGTTCAGAAACTCCACTACTTCGAGGCTGGTGCGGGCGAGTAAGACCGTTGTCCCCAGGGTAGAGCTGCCTGTCGGCAAATGTGGGGGAGTCCGAAATCAGCCCTGCCCCCGATCCATGTCAGGAGAATTATTAGAGTTCTTAAGAGTTGATGAGAGAAATAATGACCCGGCGACTCAGCAACCAGCCTCCATCCTGCAACACCACTCCCTGAGCTGTACACAATCATACGATTGCCTAGAGAAAAAGGGTGCAGATGCGACTGAGATATGTTTACAGGAGCGCTATAATCTGACAGCATAAACTCAGATACACACATGTTTCAAGATGGATAGAGTGCACGCATATCAGTAATGACGTCGACTATAATACACTAATTTTACCTTACTTTATTCCGTGTCTAGAACAATTCCTGGGCATACACAACAACAAAGATGGCAGAGCAACGGCCGGTCGTTGTCCGATCTGCCAAGAAGTATCCACCAAGGTAGGTTGACCACTCATGTCTTTCAAGATGACGAGCAACAACTCTGTCTGTCCCCTTCGACTGGTCGTATTACTATTAATCGCTGCCTAGAGAAAGCGAAATGACAGCGTATTGCTTCTGCACCGCAGATACCGTAACAGCAAGGAGCCTTCGTTGAAAGGGTTTCCGACGTGCAATTCACATGTCTATATGTTGCGCAATCCACTCTTATTCTCATCAGGGAAAGATCGTTGTTCAGAACGACCGAGCTACTCTAGGGTCCGGCTAGCGACCTCAGTAATGATAGCTCGGGTGCTACTACGAACCACAACAGGGATCTCATCTTGATTTATCTCAACCCCAAGAGACTACTCACTTGTCACATAAAGCACTGATTGCTCCTCACTTTCTTTTGGTCATGGCCACCTGGCGTATTAAGAACCCGAGTAAGCAGGTATGGTAATTGTTGCGCAAGTACTTAGAAGATGCTGATCGTCATGTTGGCCGCTAACATCCCAATTGCATGAAGAGTTAACTGCACCGCTACAGTCGATGGGAAATATCATCTAAGAGTAACAGGTGCCGCATCCTAACAGGCCTCGAGAATCAAAGATGCTTCGCGCTTCCCATGTGCGTGCGGAAGTACCTTTGGGGGTGAAAAGCACAAATTGAGCATCCCAGACATCCTCTGCTCGTTGTGGAAATCGGGAAGATTGTGAGTTGGTCACGGGTTCCTTCCCTCTCGATGGGTTCGCCACGCTACATATGCAGTATCACAAGACTAGGCTGCGCGATTCATGAGGAAGCTTGGGCTGAGATTCCAGTGCAGTGTGGGTGGATCCAATCTTCCACGGGTATCAACGAAATGAGCTAGATGTGCATTACTATGTAGGTAGGGCTCACATGATTTCGGCAATAGCGGTCATGGTTTCTGATATGACTATCCCTAATGCTCTCGCCACACACACCCACCCCATCTTGCATTCAGACGTGGGAGGTTAGTATCCAAGACTATAATCACTTTGAGAAGTTCGATCGAGCAGAACGTTGGTAACCCGTTCACCGGAGCTGCACTGATAGTCCGCTAAGGCAACGGTGACTCCAAAGACACCTTCAAAAAGGCTTAGCTGCGTTCGAAACTCAGAGTCCATAGCATCTACGCACATCTCGACAAGATGTGCACTACCTGCGGAGAGTAGTTCGTAGTAGTTTTTAGTGTACACAGGCAAACGGCATCGCAATCGCTCGAGACGTCACATCAATTCGAACGGAAGCATTAGTCTCAGAGGCTTTCCATCGATCTTTCTTAATTGTCTTTCTGAACGTCAAGCATACTGGATTCTCCGACAGCATTGTAGAGCATACAGCTGTTTGCCAAGTCGTATCAATTTCGCAGACCTCATGGATAAATTCCCTTGCAGAGGGACGCATTCTATTGCAAATATCATCGTAATCTTAAGCTCTCTGTATGCTTGCTAGAGAGTGTCTCGAGCTTCTCAAAATCTCCTTTTGCTTATTGAAGTGGTTTGTCTTGCTGATTGTTGTAGAGTATTGCAAATCGCACCGCCACGTCCCACAGTGCACGTCATACCAAGCCAGCGAAAGTCCCATCACGAATAGAGAGCTCGAAGTCAACGGAACCTGCTCTTTGCTTGGGGTGCAGCATGGAATTGGCCCAATGTAAATAGTTTTCAAATTCTGAATATGTCATAATGCTGTTTATTGTCTCGATTTTCATCGTTCATATGTATTTTAAGGACGGATATTGTATGTTTCTTGGACAGTTAGTCTTAGTGGAGCGGTCGAGATTAGAAACTTTTACATCGATCTGCCAGAGACTGGTCCAGACTCTCCCACCTGCAAAGAAAACAATGAAGTAACTCGATAGGCGAGGAAGAACTGATACTTGAACTGCAATTGCTTGTAAGCAATATCAGACTCCTGTTTTTGAAGCCTAAGGTACTGAACAAAATCACCCACACAGCCATAGCCGGGATTGCCATTATAATTGAGAGGACGGGAGTTGACGTTATCAGCCGCGCTCACTAATACTAAAGGGGCAATATACTCTTAGGGGAAACTCGCTGTACAGCCGTTATATAGGGTTAAAGTTCGGGCAGTGCTTCGCTTAGCACGGGCATTGCCGCCGCCAATTTCGGCTAGCTTAGGCAGTGCTAACTTAATACACCTTCTATCTAAATTAAACTTAAATACCTTTCCTCTACTTCTATAAGGTAATTAAGTACCTATATAATTATATTTAAGATATATTTAAGCTTTAACTAATAGCTAGTAGTATACTCCCTACTAACCCCCTAGAACTTCTAAATTTAAAATAATTAATTATATCTAAAATCTATTTAAAAAGCCTTAATATAGTTAAAAAAAGAAACTTATATCTAATTAAAATCTAATTATATCTTAAATATATCTTAATTATAATAAGTAATATGTCACGATCTGATATTAGGGCTAGGAGTTCAGGGTCCGGATTATTGTTAGGCTAAGGGCCGGAAGCTTATGAGGGGTTTTCCCTCCGACTCGTGTATTCTAGCTTCCTCTCTCTACGCTTCGTCTTGTCTATCTAGCTAGGTATTACCTACAGATAATCTACAGTCTCTATATCTATTCTATATCCTAGTCTAGGTCCCTAGGCTACTTAGCCACCGACCTTAATATTACGAAGCGTCCCTCACTCTACTGCCCTAGATAGATACCAGGTCCTAGGACCTATCTATCTACCGCAGCTTCGCTATAGCAACTATACTTTTGAATCTGATTTCGTAATACCCTACTAAGCCGGAAACGTTCACTTCTATATTTTAAAACAACCCTGAGAACCTCTGGACAATTATCGCGACGCTCCGCTCCCTATCTATTAAAGTCTCCGTACAGAATGGTCAACTCTAAATAGACGTCCAAAACCTACGTGAATAAACCCACCAATTACAAGTCAATAATTAAACCTATCACGAACATAATATCCGACTCCAAGCCGATATCCAGAACCTCCAAGAACAACTCCAAGCCTCACAGCCAATTTTATAGATACCCTCTACTACCTCTACCTAATCTACGACCTAATAATCCTAGGCACCTATCTAGGACAAGCCTATTAGGGTCACACTTTCAGAACGCCTTCCCAACCCAGCAGAATTTACAGGGGATCGTCAGGACTTTAAATGATTTAAGAGCCAGATTCATAATAAGATAGTAGCAAATTTAGACCGGTATACTACACCACAACAGTGTATGGTTTATATCTATAGCCGACTTACTAGGGTAGCTTATAGTCAGATTTTACCCTACCTAAAGGAGGGTGTTACTATACTTAGAGACTATAAAGATATTTTGAACACCTTAGAGACAGCATTTAGTGATCCGAACCGCGTTGCAAATGCACAAGCAAAACTCTTCTAATTATACTAAAAGAATTAAGAGTTTAGCGCCTTTCTTGCAGAATTCCAACGCCTATATTTAGAGGCGGACTACCTAGAAGGTGCTCTAGTCGTCTTACTAGAGCAAAATATCTCGCAGGAATTACGCTCACTGCTTATTTCAAGTCCACCACCGTCCTGAGAATTTAAGGACTTTATAAAGCATTTATAAGATCTTGATAACCGTCTGCGTCAATTCCAAGCACCCCTTAGACAACTATCTAGGGCGGTTAACAATGCTCCGTTCCGTCCCAGGTCTCCTGGTCCTACCGTCCCGTTTATACCGTTCCGTCCGGCCTCTACGACTTTGCAGACACCTATTCCTACTACTAAACCAATAGATTTATCTCGTACTAGAAATCGTACTAAGGTATCTGAATCTAAACGTGAGTATTATCGTTAACACAGACTGTGCTTTTATTATAGTAGTCAATATATAAGAGTTAACTGCCCAAATTAACCTCGCCGTTCTAGTCCTAGTCCTTCACGTTATTCCCGTTCGGCTTTACTATAGAGATCCTACGCCTAGGTTACCGCGTTATATTCTACGTCCCCTATAGTTCAAAATTCTACAGCTTAGGTACTATATCTACTAACACCACCTAAGTCTAGGTCACACTAGACTAGTGCTAGGCGCCCTGAGAGTCTAAAGTTAGAAAATAGTATACCCCTGAGAAGAGTCTCATTCAGGGGCTAGTGAGTATAGAATCTATGTCCCTTACAGAAGAAGAGCTTTATAGTAAAAGCCCTATCTACGACTGTGAAATCACTATAGGGATAAATACGTTTCATGTCCTAGCGCTCTATAATACTGGTGCCGCTTGCTACGCTTTGATTAATAAAGACTACGTCCAAGAATATAAGATACCTACATTTAAGCTAAAGAATCCCCGGAGCGTAGCCGCCTATAATGGCAGAGTTATCCACAACGCACTTACTACTGCTATTTAGGCCTCATCACTTACACTTAGGGACTCTAAGGCGTTCTACACGGAAAATGATGCTGTCTTACTTATTACTAAGTTGTCTAAGTACCCTATTTCTATTGGAACTAAGTGGTCCTACATTCACGACTCTACGTACTAAGGGGGGGATTACACGTTACGGTTTATATTATACTATTATCGAGACCATTATCGAGTTTCTAAGTCACCCGTTACGCCTTATGCTATTGTCCAAGCTCCGACCTCTTACTACGGTCCTAGTGAAGAGGACTCGGTTTAAAGACCTAAGAGATCTATATCCTTCCGGCTGCGTCAAGTTGAAACGACCACGCTACGCTCTATCTTACGCTCTTAAGGGTCTACTAGGTCTAAAAATATAGTATATTAGTGGGATAATACTATTCCTTAAGAACCTAAGCATGAGAAAGTTAAGCAAAAGAAAACCAAGAAGAAGCCTACAGCCTATCTACTAGTACTATAGGCTATACACTAGAATCTAGACCTACCTATCCTAGACATGGCCCAAATAAATGCTGCGGCATTTACTATACTAGTAAGACGTAGAACCTGTGAAATATTCTCAGTTACTATGGCCGATATTGAAAAGGCTTTAGCGCCAAAGCCTAATATCGATCCTAAGACGTTACTACCTAAGGAACTCTACGACTTTCTACCGGTATTCTCTAAGCAGGAGAGTGACCGACTACCGCCGCACCGAGTCTACGACCATGACCTAGTCTTAGAGCTAAATTCGAAGCTACCTACGTCGAGTCTTTATAGAATGTCCCAAGGGGAACTACAAGTCCTACGAAAATACCTAGACGATTATTTACAGAAGGGATTTATCCGTCTAAGTTTATCACCTATTACTTCACCTGTCTTATTTGTTAAGAAACCTAGTGGCGGGTTACGTTTCTGTGTCGACTACTATAGATTAAACAATATTACAGTCAAGAATTAGTATCCTTTACCGTTGATTTAGGAGATATTAAATCGCCTATTAAGAGCAAAGTACTTTATAAAATTAGACGTGATTGCCGCGTTTAATAGAATCCGGATCAAAGACGGTCAAGAATGGCTTACAGCATTTAAAACATATTTTAGCCTATTTAAATACCTAGTTATACCCTTTAGACTTGCAAATGCTCCAAGCACTTTTCAGCATTATATTAATAATGTCCTCTTTGAATATCTAGACCGCTTCTGCACCGCCTATATTGACGACATCTTAATATATAGTGACTCACTAGAAGAGCATAAGGAGCACGTCCGGCAAGTTCTTACTAAGCTACAGGCGGTAGGCCTTTAGATTAATATCACTAAGTGTGACTTCTACGTCTAGGAGGTTAAATATCTCGGATTAATTGTATCTATATCTAGGATTAAAATGGACCCTGCTAAGATATCCGCTATTGTTGACTGGCCTACTCCAAGGAACGTTAAAGACGTCTAGGCATTCCTAGGCTTTGCAAATTTCTATCGAAGATTTATTTACGGCTTCTTAAGGATTGTCCGTCCACTCTACCGGCTTACTAGGAAGGACGTTAACTTCGAATGGACAGATAAATGCCAGGAGGCGTTTGACAAGTTAAAGACGGCGTTTACTACGGCTCCTATTCTAGCATATTTTGATCTAGATCTAGAGTGTATTATTAAAACAGACGCCTCTGACTTTGTCACAGCCGGAATTCTATTATAGAGGGGCCTAGACGGTATTCTATATCTAGTAGCCTTCTTTTCCTAGAAGCACTCGCCCGCAGAATGTAACTACGAGATTTATAATAAGGAATTACTGGCAATTATCCGAGCTTTTAAAGAATAGCGTCTAGAACTAGAAGGTTCTAGAATGCCTGTACAAGTCCTTACAGACCACTAGAACCTAGAGTACTTTATAACAATAAAGACTCTAACACGGCGCTAAGCAAGATAGGCCGAGTTTCTAAGTCAGTTTAATTTCAAGATTTAGTACCGTCCCGGACGGCTAGGTACTAAGCCAGATGCTTTAACTAGGAGGTCAGGAGAC
>JAGFMK010000220.1:0-49933 GCA_021030975.1 Lichenothelia convexa
CCCCCTCTCCCCCCTCGTCCCTTCGCTCATCTACCCCTTCGTAACACCCGTATCCTTAGCAGTCTTCTCCACGCTCGCCTTCGCGAGTGGATGCTCCGGGTTGCTGCTCAAACCCTCCAAACCCTTCTGGCTCGCCTCCTTGGCATTCCCCTCGCTCGGTCCCGCACCTTGATCATTTGGATTCCCGCCGGGGGTATCCTGCTGCTGCTTTCCTGGCTGCGATTCCGGGTCGGGCGAGTTGCGGCCTGCGTTTGGTGCTGACATCTTGCTTCGTTGGGGTCAGTGTGGTGAGGTTTGGTGAGGGTGATGTGATTTGGTGTGGGAGATTGAGGATTTGCTGGGTGGGTGGTTGTGTTAATTAGAGATGAGAGATAGAGAGTTAAGTGCGAAGCTTACCTGGTCGGATTAGTTGTCGTAGAAGCAGACCTGTTGAGTTTTCGTGCGCGTTGTGTGTGAGTTGGGAGAGTGAAGATGCCTCTCCTGCAGTTCTGGCGTGACGAGGTCTGGGCCCCACTTCTTATGTGACGTCACAGCTCTTGATATACGGGCGTAGATTTGAAAGCTCTCGTCCGAACCATCTTGCAAATAATAATAGTCCCAGAACGATAATACTAGATGCACATGTCTTCTGTATGTATTCGGTGCATAGGCAGTGAAGACCTCAGACGCGACTTTTGCATATTCACACGCCGATCGTTCAATATTCATTCAGTTATTTTTAATTCTTTGCTGGATCTGTGTTAGACCGAGTACAACTGCTGTGTGTCTGATGTTGTGTTACTGCAAAATGTCCTAGAACATCAAGAGTAAGGTAGGAGCACGAAGGCATGACTGTTACGCAGATATAGAGCTCCAATCACAGCCGATGACACCCAGCCAAATATTCCCACACAGAAGATACGTGAACGTGAAACGTAGTTGGTAAGCATAACGAAGCCAAATATTATCGTATGTACTATCTGCTGCAGAGATGAGCTTATAGCTAGCTTTATCTTGATAGATACATAGGAATTCTAACATAACATCTGTCTAGATAATAGTACATAAGGCACGATGCCATTGTGTGCTATTATCCTTTGTTTTACATATGCCCACTATAGTCTAAACCCTAAATTTATTTCTACATTACTGAATTGTTGCGGACTCCCTGTAGTATTCAAGGTAAATTGTAACAAATTGGTTTACACATAAGTTAGAACCGGGCGTCTTGCACTAAAACATCACGACACCACCAGGGCGCACTCCTGCTCCAGAATTACCGACGTTCTAGCACTTATTAACAAGAACAAAATCAATCCGATCCATCCTCGTAACTTGCCGTACCGGCTACCCTGACCCTTCCTCACTCTCACTTTTTGACGGCGAACGCCGCCGGCGATGGGATGAGTGTGTTGATGCGTCCCTTCTCTCTCTGCTGCGGTCACGTCCTGAGTCGAAGATGCTTATTCCAAGTCGTGTAGTATCAGATTCCCTGGGTCGGGTGTTGGAACTGCTTCGCGCACGCCGATGCGAAGGGTGAGACGGACCAGCAAGGCTGTCACTGTCAGGTACGACGAGGAAGGGACTGCTTGGCGGAGGTGGAGGAGGGACATCCGATGCACGCCGAGGTCGGCTTGGTGGCTCGGGCGAAAGATGGATGATGGGCCCCCGGGGCCTGTCGCTTCCAGAGCTTGGATCGGGTCCTAGATCTTTGCGCCTGAACACGGGTTCTTCCTCCTCTGGTATGTAGATTTTGGGCCAGGCATCCTCTTCGTGCACCGTGGGCTTCCTGGTAGATCTGCTCCGGTGCATGCCTGGAAACGGCTTCTTTGGATTGTAGGATGATGGCTTAGGATCATAACTGTCATCACGTTCGGTGAAAGGGAAGACGCCAGGTGGGGAGAACGGGTCAAATGAGGGGTGCCCGGTGTAATGCCTCGAGCTGTGGGACCGTGCACGGCTTTCTCTTTCCATACGAACCCTTTGGGGCGGAGTGGCCGTGATATAATCGACGGCAGTGTCTAAATTGGCGCTGATTTGCTCTTCCGAGAGCCCTCTTTTCTTCAATTCCTTCTCCAGTGGCCGGTCGTCGCCGCGCCTCAATCCCCTCATGATCTCGTCGAGCTGATCCCGTCGCATGCTCTTGATAGCCTCAATGATCTCCTCCTGGCCGCCTTCCAGCCGCCGGAGAGATCCATAGACCAGACTCATGTACCAAAGCTGCAGCGTTTGTTCGTGGTAGCCGATTCTCCGGCGCATGTCGGTTAGATTGCCCGACTCCTTCAACGCCCAGAGCAGTCGGCGGCCAGGTCCTTGGTCGTGGATCTTGGCGTATTTGCCCACGAGCTTCTCCAGCTTCTCCGAATCATTGCGTAGGCTCTTGAGATTGTCTTGGAGCTGATGGACTCTATAGAGATTCTTAGCAGGCTTCAGCGCAAGAGCAAAGGTGACCAACGCTTCGGGTCCTGCACGCTCCACCAGCGAACCTCCCTTTTGGGCCTCATTGTCTAGCCTAGTGAGAACAACTGCCGTACTTTTGGCCTTCTCGGCCACCTCGTCGAACTCCTCGGGAGCATCTTTGTACTTCTGGCAAACGTTGTATATGAATTTACATCCGTCGATGATGTCGCCGACACCGATGCCTGGTGCTGCCATTTGCCGTGGAAGCGTCGTCGACCTTCGGACGATGACGAAGTGCACGTAACGGTGGGAGTGATGAGAGAGGATGATGGCCCATCCAGTGCGGTATGGAGATGCTCCATCTTTTTTAGAGCTTCATGTGAACCCATCCCATCTACCTAGTTGGGGCTGAGGGGGCTAGGTTGGGGTGCAAAGCCACTGCGGGCCTGCAGATACGGACATTTTGGGCGGGGTGCCCAAGCCCCATAGATAAAGCGCGCGGTGGACTTGACCGGTAGTTATGGGTTTAGGCCGTTCTGCGGAAGCATGGAAATATGGATTTTGGAATCACCATCTCTGCGTGCTGCTGCTTAAACATAGTACCAATCGTCAACAGTGAAGAAGCTCTGATGATTGATCCCATGGCAGGGCTGGTTGTTGTGGATAGCGCTCGGTGTCGGGCAAAGGTTGTCCCCTTCACGTCGTCTTTTCGTCTGTTCACAGTTCGATTAAATTACAGGAAGTGGGCCCCCCCCCCCGGGCGTGTCAATTCACTAATTTTTAATACTACTACGGCATCCGTATTAGCCGTGACAATGGACATCTTTCATCGATTCTGGCAAGAGGAATCTCACCTCACTTCCGTGCCGGATGAGCAAGAACTCCCAAACGTTCCATGACTTGAAGCGTGACACTGTCCGTGAACGACATTGTTGTAGTACGCCTTCATTATGTCGTCAATGTTAAAGACCGAGTTTTTGATATTGTCTCCTTCAAAAAAAGCTTTCTTTCTGTTATGTGATGCTGTAAATAGGAATTGAGATGAACGAGAAATTTTGAGTCTGCAATGCCACAGAGCGCTATGAAGTCAATACAACCGACATGTATACTTGCACCACGGGTTGTGACTCCGTACAGCACTCGATTTCGAGGCTAGATGAGAACAAGTCTGTGACGAACCTAGCCGCAGGCTGCGCATATTGAAATTTAGGACAATATGCAATAGAGTGATATGCAGTTCAACACGGCCCATCTTTGCCCCTTATGGTGGAAATTCTGAAATATGACTCGCGACGTGCTGCTTGTCTCTAAAAACGGATGTTCAGAGAAAAGAATCTGCGAGCAGTGTGGTGCATTTGCTGTGTCACCGTACTTGACTGACATTGTGAGACCTTGGAGACAACAAAGCATCCCTGGCTCAATGGTCGCATCCCATTGCCCCAGGTTGCAGAAGCTATCAGAGAGCGTCTGTGTTCATTTCACAGAGATGTCGCTAACTTAATCTACAGGTGCTAGCGAGGTGTTGGTAGGACTCACGATTGAGAGGTTAGCTGACCTAGACTGACTCATGAATGGCCTGTAGCGACGATCTTCGCTTAGGCAGAGTGACAGTTCCCGACGGGGAGATGTCTCATGTAGTCAGGTGCGGGCTTAGAGGTCTTATAGTAGCCTGGAGAGAGTGGAAGTCTTAGGGGTAACCGGTGCCTAGACCTCGGGGGAAATCATTCCTGGGGCCCAACACCGGTGAGTAAATTTCAATTCAGCTCTCTGATAGCTTCACTTTTGCGTATATTTCCTCCTATTGTGCTGTGCTCACTAAGGCCAATACCTGTAAGTAAATTTAACTCAACCCTTGATAGCTTCGTTTTTGCGTTCATGTCTTCTGTATTGCTGTACTTAGCTTTACTGCGCCCTTGAAATTATTAAAGTTTTATAAGTATATTAACTACTACGAGCTTGGTCCTTCTGCTACATTCTTAATATTTATATACTAAGGCGTAATTAGGACTTCCGGTTTATGTGTGATGAAGTTTATACTGATTGACGGCGGCAGAGAAGTGTACTTGGAAATCCCCTGCGCTAGCAAAGACTGGCAGTCCCGTGCGGTGATCATTCTACAACACAGGTTTTTGCCAACGCTATCCTTAAGACCATGTCCAGTTTTCTTCCCACCTTGAACCGGCCTATCTAATTGCCTGGCTCCATTCTCCAACCATCACTTGCCTCGACTTACGCGGCGCATCCTCAGTAGTTATCGGACCGGGCCGGGCAAAGACAGCACCAAACAATGAGAGGACACTGCTCGTCCGGAGCAACATGCAGTAAAACAGTGTCAAGCCCGTAACAACGATTTCGTCCCTCGCAGCCGGGCACGTGGTCTTGGCTCCTATGAACTCAATAGTGCCCACTTTCCTGATAGCCCACACGTTGGCTGAGAATTTCGCCACGGGCAGCTGCCGCTCGTCCAAACAGACGAAATCCCACGTCTTGAAGCCGCAGCTGCTAGTCCAGGTCATGGTTACCAAGGAGTCGTTGTCGGAAAAGGCGCGGGAGAGTTAGGTGTACACCGCGCTAAAGCGTTTCGCAGCTTTTAATGTGCCCTTTCGGCCGTGGACTTCGTAGTTGGCGTTTATGGAGATGGGGTGGAGAGTGCCGGTTCCGATTGTTGTGTCGTCCGTTGCGGATTTGAAGATCATGTGCGGACATATGAGGGGTTTGCAGGCGACAGTGTAGATGGGATCGGATGGCTTGTCATGGTCGGTGATGGCGACTTGGAACTTCTTCCACGAGAAGTGGACTTGTAGTAACGAAGTCTGTGCTGAGTTACTGTGAGGTTGCGCGTTTCTGGGTAACAAGCCCATATTGTACTGTGATATGCGTATGTGTGATACGACGATTGTTTTGTGGCCGCTGTGTTTCGTTGATTGTGAACGAGAAAAATGTTGTCATTTCCTTCCTATATATAGAACCCATTAAGACTAAAATGTGTAATCGGAAGTTCACCACAGGCGCAGGTGTCAGTCCTGCGGTCATTGGGCTGAGTGTCGATCTGCACTTACTTAGGTGCCATGCGCCGCTCGTCAGATTGATGCTCGTGTTTTCTCTTGGCTTTGCCCTAACGCTGAGTCACTCCTTGTAAACGGTTCCCGGACTTGAGTTCGTCTTTCTTCCGAAGTTGTCGAACTTAGCATGGCAAAATATCGGAAGGTGATAAGGACCCTGATTTAGTAGTAGAAGTACACAATGTCTATACGCAGACCCTAAGCTGATAAGGTAGCGGTGCCTCGTATAGACGAGCGCTTCCGGCCTTACTCGGTAGGCGTGCTGGCCTTAACTGTAGCACTTCGTCACAGCGAGTGGCACTTCTTAACGCTTGGAAGTCTTTCGAGCTCACGCACGGGAAACCTGAAGATATCGAGAAAGTTAAAGCACAGATGCCACGGCGAGTCAAGAAGCGAAGGAAGCTGAACCCCAGGTGGAAGAGCATCCATTGTATAGACGGCATATGTCAACAACCCGGCTCCGTTGTTGCCATACCTTGATCCAGGTCTACCCTGCCATCCCGATATTGATTCACGGCTGCCCGTATCCATTTTGTGGCCTCGCAAGACATAGTAAATCAAGTTCATCTCAGAAGGGAAATGTTGCGCTCTGTAGAAACGCCATTCCGTCTACAGCAGGCGTTGCAATCAGTAGTACAACCGCGCTTGATCTGAGTGCAAGTGATGTAGGTGCATCGAATTGACTAAGCATCGTATTGCTCACTCTCTCACCACCTTCTGTGCCTGCCTTGGTATGAGCGAGCCGACCAATATTTAATTAGCGGACCAGAGCATATTTACGACACATTAGCCGATACTCCGACGTCCATCAAGATTTGTTCAGGCCGGGTATCTGAAACAATATTCAAAACCTCTACTCTCCGCAAGACTATGCGAATTACTGTGCCCTCCAAATCTGGTGTTGCCTATCCCCGAGGTTTTCTTTGGGTTTAAGACCTAGATAATCACTAAGCACTCCGAGCGCATCGGTATACCGTACACCAGCCTATAGAATCGGCAGTATACCACGCCGATGCAAGTGCCATTACTACACATGTCACGCGGCGGAACTGTATCAATATATACCGCGCTCAGCACAATTAGGTATAAAACTTACTACAGTTTCCGCGCCTTTGCTAACATTCGTGACTATAAGCTCTAAAACCAGCTTGTGGTGAAGTTCCTCCAACCAGCTGATTCATCGCGAAGTGACTCAATATAAGCTCAATATCTACAACCCACACATGTCTCTTCGGTTGTAATGCCTTGGATAGGTATCCTATCTTCTTAGACGATTAACATATCTTCTAGATCAGCCTCGTCCCCAGGCCAAAGCTGGCCGTCCATGATGCCTTGCACGTAGGCGGGACCAAGCAGCCGGTAGGACCCGTTCTCGGCTCTCATCACCATAGGCCCGAGACAAGAGCGAGGAAATCACCCGTTTGCATCATCTTCGGTCCGAGCCCCATATAACCGGCAACAGTTGTGAAGAAGACTCTGTTTACTGAGGTCCAAAACGCCATAGTGTGGAACATCTCCGCCTTGAGATTTGCTGCAGCGATAATCTTCGCCGCCGGAGTATGTGAGATTGGGCGGAAGCCCTCTGCCTCAAAGAAGTTGCGACGGAAGTTTAGAGACATGTCATCCACGTTGAGCATCACTTCTACGCTCTCAATGCCCTGACCCATCACCGGATCGTCCGCCATAATGATTGGATGCCAGATCGCAAAGGTATCCAGTAGGCGGACCGACGAGGTTTCCACGAGCGAAGTCAAAGCTCTTCGCAAAACCGCCTTGCCAAAGGCATCTTCTTCCTGCTTGCAATTCCTGGTGCTGCCTACTATTGGATTGAGCCCATCAGGGGTAGGACCAAATGCACCCTTCTGAACAATAGTCTCGGCGAAAGCTTGGAGAGCTGACTGGCCGCTCGGGTAAGGTTCGAGCAGCATCGCCAGGTGTGTCCACTGCTGGAATGCCCGGATAATGGCTGTGAGCCCCGCGCCATGATCGAGTGACTGATTGGTATATTCGGTCGACAGCCCAATTGTGTCGATGATGTCTATACGCCTTCCTTGCACGCGTAATTGGACCATGTTTGGAAATAAAAATTTTGGTTTTGAGGACTTTGCAGCATCAAACTGTGGGTGGGCCAGAGGAGCGGTTATACTAGTATTCTGAGACCAGTCTGGTACCCAGGACGGCAACGAGTAGCGGCTAGCGTCGCGTTCTACTTGATATAAGATTGCCGAAGACTGATCGTGGACGATCGCGAACCTGGTCGCTTCGGTGTAAATCTGTTCTACGGATTTTCCAACCGCCGGAGCAGGGAAGTCGTGAATATTCAACGCTTGGAAAAGGCCATACAGCGCGTATATCTTATCTTCAGGCTTTGTTGCCGCTCTCGGGCGGACTGACCGCAGAATGTAGGTCAGGATGGGCTGCGGATTTTCGTTACTCCATGCCAGCACAGTCTTAATATGACCATTGACAAGATTTCTTAAGTTTCTACACAGGGCGAGACGGCCAGCGGCGCATGCAGCCACGAGGCTTTGAGTTTCGCGAGACGTTATATCCGCTATCACGGCGATTATCATGGTGAAATCAACCCAATCGATGGTGTCCTTGCCACAAAGTATAGTAGCATGCCGAGCAAGCGCGATCTCCTGAAGGGTCCATGTCCGAGACCACCATTCGCGAACGCATATATGCATGAGGTCAGACTGTCTGCCACCTAGGCTTGTAAGCTGCGTCAACACTGTTCGAGGGCCATGCTGTACCACACATACCATGGTACTCTTCAAGCTTTCTACGAAAACCTTGCTCCAGACCCAAACGCCACGCCGCACGCCGGTATGCCTGGCGGTTGGTAGTGGCCACTTCCCGAGCTTTCTCATCAGCCACCTTCCGCGCCATTTCATCCATCACATGGTGTGGAATGAGCGGTTTGAGTTCACGAAGGTATTGCAGTGCACGGTCACTCTCTTCCGTCCCCTCGCCAAGCCATATTAACACCGATCGTGCTTTGGAATATATCTCGCCCATCAGGGCTAATTGGTGATTTTTCTCTACAGCATCGGGCTGGTTGATACAGATCTGGTCTATCCAGAGCAGGCGTGAGGTGGTCCGTCGGCGAAGGCGATAAAGTACAGCTGCACAGTGTGGGGTGACAGACAAAGGCCTCCCACCGCACTGTACAAATGATGTGGCCTGGTTGCTACCCCAAGCGTACGAGACAGCCTCATACTTGGGCGGCTTGTTGACACAGACTTCAAGAAGTTCGCATATCAGGTCACACCGTCCCCGTGGCTTGAGCTTGAGCAGACGGATAGAACGCTCATCCCGTAGTGGCTGGTACCTGTAGACCGCTTGCATGACGTTTTTTGGGTAGTATGCTTGGAAGTATTATATAGGGAAGGATTTATAGAGAGTCATATATTATTCTTAGTGAACATGAAAGCTGTCTGTAGCTGCTTTAATACCTACCTCTACGATCTGCTCACAAATCTCTCTCGTCCCTTGCCATGAGCCATCGACTCCGGTTGGTGTTAGCAGATCCGAGGAGGTGGATGGATACCCCTACTATATTCGAGAATGTCAATTAGTGGCATAGAAGTCCCAGCAATAAGGCGCAAACGGGAAAGCAAACCCGCGGTGCTGCCTGGATTATTCGCGTGTTGGTTTGAATAGCTGCGAAGGGCTCAAGCCGGTCGATAATAATAAGTCCGACATTTGATGTTGTGTTGCGTTGTTGTGCTTGGCCACGCGACTACTTACCTACGACGATCTCCTGCTTCGCCTGCTCCGCCAAGACTGGGGTAAGTGTGGGGAAACCTTTCAGCCCCTCGACATCCCGAGGTGGTGGTCATTAAAGGTGGGGACACTTTTGCCAGGAGTTTGTCGCCTAACGTTTCCCATCTTCTATGACCACCACCTTGATACCAGTGTGTGACCGTGTGTGATACCTTACACGCTCCACACAATCCCTCCACGTCAATTGTCTTCTACAGTATCGCCAGCCCTTTTATCTCCTTCCTCCATTTCCAATCTTGTCTTTAATACAAACCTGCATGGCTCGAGGAAAGGAGCACACTTTCCGAAACAGAATAAACCTAGTGCCATAAGTAATGCGGAAAACCAACCAGAACCCCGCAAATACGAGAAAGCGCCTACGAAACACGAAGTATAGATCTTGGCGCCGGTGTCTCGTGGTGGCGAAAGCCCGGTTTGGTAACAGTGCGTGGACAGTCGGTGTACGTCTTGGCGAAAGCTAATGGTTGGGTGTTCATGAGACAGCCACGCTTCCTCGTAGGAGCAGTCAGAGGTCATGGCGCGAGACTCGAGTTGACATGTTTGCAGCGCTTTCAGTACTTGGCGACAAGCTTGGTTGCTCCTCACGTGCGTGTCGGAATGAACGAGGGATTGCGACTTCGGGCGAAATGCCCGGTTCAGGCGCGGCTGACAGCTTAGATTCAGCTACGAAGCCCGGGGGCTGAGACATTCAGTTCACTAAGGAGATCGAGCCAAACGGTGGGACGTCAAAAGCCCACTGAGCAGCGAGGATAGCCTCTCTCGCAATTCTTGAAACTATTTTTAAAGTGATGCACGCGTATAAAGCCCCCATCACGAAGTCCTTCTTCTCCTCTTCTTCTTTGTCGCAGGAACCAGCAAACCCAGCAATCCCTTCTTGCCTCCCAGAAGCTAGCCACACACTTCCAACGCTCTTTCAGCCCCCTTAGATACCACCTCACCAACGTATCTCAAGACAAGCACAGCAGCTATGCAGATCAAACCCCTTCTTCCACTCCTCACCACTCTCGCCCTCTTACCCTCATCCACCTACGCGGCGTGCAAGTGCCAGAAGGTCTCGAATCCAGGCCTGTACTGCGGCTACTGCAACGCGGTGACCAGTTGCAAGTGGGAGGGTTCAAAGCCCTTCTGCTGGGACAACGCTTTCGAGTGCGCTAGGGACGGCTCGTGCAAGGACTATGGTACCAGTTCCGCGTGCGATGGGAACCGCTCGGACGGCTGTAAAGGATTGGATCACTGGTGATTGTTGCACTGAGGTGTGCTGGAGGGACTGCGAGGTATGTTAAGCTTGGTCAGGATGCGGAGATGTTCTCTACGGGCGGACGTGGTTTCTGGGGTTGATGGGCTAATAAGGTGCTTCGTACTAGGCGCGTTACTTTTGATATTTCTGGAATTCTAGGCGGGAGGCAAGGACTAAACTATTTATATGGGAAAAATGAAGAAAGGGACGAAAGGCATCCAAGGCTTGATGTTTTTATATTGAAGTAGACTTACCCGCAGACCTTACTCTACCCTCCGAAGACTGTACATTCATTGCGCTGCTCATACTTCTGTGAGGTTTTCCCATACTGTCCATGCAATCCCTTTTAACATCAGGGATATACACTAGTTAAAGCTCAGTTGTGTCCGATACATACCCTCATGTGGAAACAACATTTTGGCGAATGGTTGATATGTGTCAGCTACCGCAAAGCGATTCTGGGAAAGAGTCTTGAGGGAACGCACTATGAACATGATCAATGGGAGCTCAGAACCCGTTACGATGTATAAAAATACCAAGAGTCACCACAAACTTTAATCTCGCATACCTCTCTGCAAGCTCATTCACACGCCGTTCACTTGCTTGGACTCCTAATTCTTCTTGTATACACAACTAGACATCGCCCACTACGCGCATAGCACACTGGATGGAGAATTCGATGAGCTGGTATTTCGCTTCGTGAAATCCAGGCAATCTTATTACGTTATTCTATATCGGTCGCGATCCAGTGCGAGGCCTTGAAAGAGCAAAGGCCTGACGCCATACGAGGAGCGGCCTTGTGAACACGAGAGGACTTTCTTGGCGGTCACGTTGGATGCAGCCAAAGGCCCGGTGGTCTCTTGGCACGGAGCACCGTCTCTGGACTGCTACCCCACAAGCTAAGTCAATATAAGCAGCCACCTGAGGTTTTGACTCCGGTGAGAACTCGACATGCGACTCCTGGAATTTGACCTAAATAGTGGATGGAACCGGCGGCGAGTTTTTGGGTCAACATGTACACAAAGAGTCTCCCCGTCAGGCGGGTCGGCGAGGACCAAGTGATCCACGACGAAATTCAGGTCATGCTTGCATACGGACTGAGAAGAGCCATAGGCAAGTTCATCATGGTGATGGCCCCTCTGATTGGCGTTTGTTCTCGTACCCTAGTGGGCTTTGCAATGACTGTACGTAATGCTTTCTTGTAGCTTATGCTGGGCTAGGCCTGCAGCTTATCTTGCTTGCCACCGCTCTTCGATGAATCGCTGCAAAGAAGGTCGTGTGTCGAAGCGCGTTACTGAAGCTGCACCAAGCATAAGGCCATACATGGAGCCGTAGGCTAAGCTGTTAGAGCCTTGAGGACCTAAGTAAAGCCAAGGCAAGCTGAGAAGGAGAACACAGCTCCCTTACAATCTCTCGGTCTCTCAGCTCGTTAAGTCTCTGACCTGTTCTGCGATGCACGCAACATGAGCCAAGCTTTACAGCATCTGTCCGGCACTTCACACAAACTCGAGGTTGTTATTAACCACCTTATTCCACTCGTGATGAGAAAAGTGGATCTTCGGGTTGACCAGAACTTCTAAAGAATTTTAATTATCCGCTTAAAGTTAGTTATTCTAGGTTATAATTTTGATACCAAGGGAGTAGAAAGTACCTTGCCAACTAGTTCAAAACCTTCCTAAATCATTTTGAATATCTACTCCGACTTCTCAAAACCCGACCAGTTTTAGCATATAGATGGTCTCACTGCTAAAATTCTTGCCACACCTCTGGTGCTATCTGACCGCAAAGCTATATTTTATATTCTGTGGCCGCCTCCTTTCGATGCGCCAGTGAAGGACCACTTTTCCGTTAGCCCGCCACCCAGGCCGATGAAAGGTCGCTCGACCTCTTCCTCGACAGGACTACCGCAGACGGGATCTTTAGCCTTATTGAGTATGTCCCGGCAGGCCGAAGAAAGCCGAGTGTCAAACTGCTCCTGCAGGATATCCGCCCGCGTACTCCTCTCGCCCGTGGCGTTTCAAGTTTGGTATCAGTCGGCGCGCAGCTTCCGCAGCTCGCATCCGGCCCTGCGATATAGCCAAACTGTAAGTACACTTCAATCCACGTAACAGCCCCTGAGCGCGCCCCTGGAAACAGCTCGTCCGCTCGTGCACTGTACGAGTTGACGAAGGGCCCTTGACATATGCTCGTATCTCTGCCACAACAGGGCTTTGGTATGGTCTCCCTTCAGCTTATGGCGGCAAACGTGGGTGAAGATTGAAAACGCATCCGGCTACCTCGAGAAGGAAGACCACCCAGTAAGAGTTCTCGCTCTTCGAGAAACGAGAATATTACCACAACTTCGACGGATACCAATATTCTGTGGCTTCCCTTATGACGACCTATTCTTTTCAAACTAATGTTTTGACCCAGTCTGTTGCTACCAACTCTAAGGATCATCTGTCTTCGTCATCACCAGAACTTGTGTGATCTCTGACACCGGTACCGTCGGCATCAGCTTCAGTGTTGTCGTCGTCAGGCTCGTCATCATCAGAACTTGTGTGATCTTTGCCGCTGGTACCGTGGGCACTACCTTCACTCTTGTCATCTTCAGGCTCGTACCCAAGGTCTATCTTTTCGAAAGGGTGACCGGGGTGTGTGAGGTCGCTAGTTATGTTGCACTGATTGCAAAAGTGGAAATCCACGCATATTTCACAACGGTAGCCGATCCCGTACATATCCTTCACATTGTCATATCAGCAAGCATACGTAGAAGGTCAGAAGGGGAACTTTCGGACGGAGGCGCGTTCAGGGATAACCTAGAGTACTTACGAAGAAACAACCATCGCACTGTCCCTTCACACGCAGCGCTTTCCGCGATGCATGAAGTGAGTCGTCCCAGGTGTGTTCATCTCCCTCTGGTGCTAGCTTCTCTTTAGCCTTTGCCACTAACAAGTGGACAATCGCATCATCCACTCCGTGGTATCTTGCGACTTTTATGGCCGACCAATCCTGGTCTGCGTCTTTGACTCTCACGCACGGGTCGGCACCACGATCTAGTAGAAGTTTGATGATGTCCTCCAATACCTTAGGCGCCTCCATCGGTTCATTGTTGCCACATGCTCTCACAGCCCAGAGCAAAGGAGTCCAACCAACCTTGTCGGTCTGATCCAGGAGTCCACTCGAGACGGCGAGAAGGCGCTCGATAACGCCGATCTGGCTGCCGATAATGGCCCAGTGCAGTGTTGTCCTGCCCGCCTTGTCCGTCACCTCGACATCAGTCCAAGTGCTAAAGATCAGTTCGAAACCCTGCAGGGTTCCCGCTGCCGCAAAATGGATCGCCATCCGACCCATGCAATCCTCAACATCACTCCGTGCACCCATCTCGAGAATAAGCTTAATCATATCTGGCTGGGTAAAAGCACAAGCCGCGTTCAGCGCACAACCTTGCAAACCACCGACAATTGTGACGTCGGCTTTAGCTTCGTGTACAAGGTAGCGGACAACGCTCCCCTGCACGTCACTCTCGGATTCTATATGACTCCACCGGCGGAAAGCCGATTGTAGAGGTGTTCCCGCAAGAGGATTCAGGAGGTTTACGTCTGCCCCTGCTGCGACTAAAGTTCTAACGAGGTTCATATTGTTGGGTGGACTGCAAGCCCTATGCAAGGGCCCGCCGTAGCGGCCTCCCAGGATGTTTATTTTTGCTCCTTTTGAAATGAGATAATTGACGATGTCAAGATTCTCAACCAGCACTGCATTGCAGAGCGGCGTGTCACCGCGCTTGTTGCGGGTTTCTAGGTCTGAGCCGCCATTGACGAGCAGCTTCACAGATGCTAAGGGAGTCTGTGAGCCTATGCAGTTCAATGCCGTGTTGCCGTCATTGTTCACAAGGTTAAGGTTGGGGCGGTACTCCATGACTGTGCGTACTAGATCCTCTTTGTGGTAGGCAGTTGCGTACAGTAAGGGGAAATTGTTAGCACCAGACATATGATTGACGTTCGCGCCAGCTTCAAGGAGCAGCCGAACAATGTCGATGTGACCGTTGAGGGAGGCGACAGACAGTGGCGTGTAACCCCTATCATAGCGGTCGTCGAAGTACTGGATCTCCAAGTCAGGTTTGGCGGATAGAAGCACCTTGACAACCTCGATCTGATTACTGGAAGCGGCGCGGTAGAGCGGAGTGATGCCGTTCGCGACGCGATTTACATCAACACGGCTGTTGACTAGGACGCGGGTCGTCTCCGCATGCTCGTACGAAAGATGAATTGGCGTCCATCCGGCTTCGGTCACGTGATGAAAATCCGCTCCCTGATTAAACAAGTACTGCACGAGTTCCGCGAAGCCAGATTGTGCAGCAAGGGTGATCGAAGTCTGACCATTCTGATTTGTATGATTGACATTGGCGCCGTGATCAAGTAGGTAAGTTACAACCGATAGATGGCCCCGTACCGATGCCGTTTGAAGGGCAGTCCATCCTTCAGAATCGACGCTGTCGACCACAGCACCGTTCTCAACGAGCAGCTTTACAACTTCAAGGTCCCCTAGACCAGCTGAGTCAACAAGTATGGGAGTGCTGCCACCGAGGGTATTTACGTTGGCTCCGTTCTGGACTAGCAGCCGGCAAATTTCTACGTTGCCTATGACAGCGGCGAAGCGGAGTGGGGGCCAATTTGGCAATCCATCAAGCTCCGCATCAGCCTTATTTTCGAGCAAACACCGAGTACATTCAATAAAGCCTCCAAGGACAGCTTTTGATAAGGGGGGCCATGCACTTTGCGGAAGAGGTTTGGTCTCGCATCCTGCGCGGGTGAGGGTCTGGACGACCTCGTAATGGCCCCTTGAACAGGCCAGGGAAAGCGCAGTTTCCGTGTAGAAGCCCTCGACATTAATCTCTGCTCCTGAATCCAGCAGTAGCTTTACTATGCTAGCGTCGCCATATATAGCTGCGAGATGTAGGGGTGTGGCCCCACCCTGGTTTACTGCCATAAGGCTCGCCCCGTACTCGAGCAGTATCTCAACAACTCCCAGGTGTCCCTGCCGAACACCATAGTGCATTGGCGACATGTTATGGGAGGTAACCGCTGTGTCGACTGAAGCTCCCGAACTGAGGAGTTTTCGGACGACTTTTTCGAAGCCAAACTGCGCAGCTCGGCAGAGGATGGTCGGCGGCCACTCGAAGTTCTCAATGCTGTGTGCGGCGTAGCTGACGAGCGCATCTAAAACAGCCTCACTGCCACAGGACGCACCAGCGATGAGGCCATCTTGTAGACTTGCTTGCGTGTACCCGCCATATGCAAGTAGCTTGCGAACCAGTTCCAGTTGGGCATTCTGTGCCGCCTCTGCTAATGCCAGTGCACGGTCTTGGGTAGCTTCCGGCGTTCCAGCGTCGAGGTCAAGCCATTTAGTTGTGAAATCGATCAGGCCAAGCGCTGCGACACTAGGTAACACCGATGCAAATGCGCGATCTCGATCTGTTCGACAGATAGGGTTCGAAAAACGCCACAATGCTTCAGCCCAGCACCGCATTGCCTTGGTGTTCTGAACGAACTCAAGTGCGCGTGCTGTTGGAGGAAGTGTTTCGGAGATCATTTTAGAGTGTCTCGGCCAGTATTTAATCGCATAAGCGCGGAGAGCGTATTGCGGGTTTAAGGCTGGCGATTCTGGCAGATCGTAAGAATGTCCATCATGGCTTCTCTCCACCGAACTTTGCACATCCTCCAAAGAGAGATAAAAGCAGCAAGCATCAGTGATCTCTTGATGGGCTGTTTCCTTCACATCATACCAGACGTGTCCATTCTCATTGTTCGCAGCTAGGAGAAACTCCCGCGCGTCAGGATGACCGAATTGAACTTCGTTCTGCATAACGCTGAATAACCTCCCAAAAACCGCGTCAAGGTCAGCGACGACGTCTTGGTAGACAAACTCATCAAGATCCATAGATTGGTCTCGCAGGCAATCGACCTCAAGCGCAAGAGCAACACCCAGTTCCCAGATATTTAGAGGGCGACACGCGTAGAGGATCCAGCTTAGTGCCTTACGAGCCCAGGTCCGTTTCTCAGACGGAACGCTTGCAAGGATCCGCGCGAATATATGTTTGGCATTAGTTGGCAGCAGGAGGTTAAGCTCCCGCTGAATCGCTGACTTAGTAGTTGATAGACTTTTGCCGTGGCTGAGCTGACTTAGGATGAGATGCTGCAAATTCTTGTCCTGTCCGCATTCGAGAAGTCTCTTGGTGATGATCCCCTCGAACTCGCGTAATGCGGGACGTTGCTGCGTCAGATCGAGAACCTCGAATTCAATATCGAGGGCTAGATTCCTAAGGGCACCGTAAGAAACATCCACCTTGTCGTCTAGATTAATGGTAGGCCAGTCGGCAAGCGCAGCTTGGAGTTCAGAGTCCGCAGTACTAGTAATGACGATCTTGGAATGGCGCTCATTAAGGCCGGCAAGACTGCGAAAGTCTTTAAGAAACGCTGCCCTAGACTCGTCACACTCATCCAGACCATTAATCACACACAAGATGCCGCCGTGGTCCGTGTCTAGGAGGACGTTTCGGAAAAGAAGTAGCAATTCTGCCTGGGTCCAGCTATGGTAAAAAGACATCTGCTCATACCAGAAATCTAGGGAGTCGTAGATATCCTGTTCGTGGCTAAGAATCTGTGCTAGAAGCGTGTTCAACATTGTTACCACGGAGTTGCGTCGATCATCATCACGTTTGAAGCTGAAGTATACGACTATTTCTTTCTTCCGTTTAGCGGTTCGCTGAACATCAAGGCACTTGAAGATATATTCCGAAGCATCGGATGCGTCAGTAGTCCCATAAACATGAAGGAGATTAGGTCCATTACTGTTAAGCCAGTTCTTGTACGTTTCGTGCGCACTGAGCCAACTGAACCGATCCTCAGAACCGTTCAAGGATCTGAGCTGATAAACCGGAGCTGCTAGAGAACAAAAGGTCTGCAAGAACCCTACTGCTTTGTCGTTGGGTCTCAGAGCTGCGGACGTCCGTCAAAAATCTTATTTTATTTGACGCGGCATGGCAGACGACATACGAGAAGGCTGACGGCTTAATACCTTATCTATGGCTGTATACACATCATCGTCTCGAGCCAATTTGCACATACTTTTGTGAGCTTTCGAGGAGCCAATACGTTCTTCAAACGGCACGTCGAAAGTAGCCGTGTAACTGTCAAAGACCTGCACCTGTCAGTCTGATTCATCGACGGATAAAAATATTTAGAACGAATGCCAGGCCTTGAAGAGATCCTGAGTAATAATTTCGGGGCCTGGAAACTCAACTTACTTGCAGCGTGGGATCCTTCTCTTCTGAATACACATTAACAATACTTAATGATAACAGCATATTGGAAAAAGCGAAGCACTCGTTGATCTCCACGATTGACTTTCCCAGCTCTTTGATCGCTCTTGAGACCCCGACAGGGTGCCGGTTGCCGTTGGCAAACAAGATGGTGGCAATCCTATCTTCCAATTCTTGGGTGCTTTTACACCGATGGGGACAGCCAAAGAAAATCTGTAGCTCATTAGCAGGCGTGTCTCCAGCTTACTGCACTCTTGAGGAGGTATCATGCCAGTAGCCGAGTCAAATCATTAATGGTGCTATACTTCCTGTTTCCAAGACTGGCAATCCACAGTGCCTAAGATCACCATTAGAATTGTGCTTGCTTCAATATGAGCTTTTCGCGCCATTGGTTTCTATACCCTTCCTTACCTCTTTCACGATGATTCCCCCTAGATCGTGAGCGACGAATACAATTGGACGAAAAATGTTCTGGATGACGCTAGTATCAGTTCCGGGTAGGGCTCTGACAGTCTGATTGGGTTACGAGGGCAGTACATTGCACGGACCGGGTTTGCTGCTTTCCTAAACTCGACAACATCATCTAACAGTTGCAATGCCGTCTTCTGATACCATCCATTGGAGAAATTGCCGCCTTTGGTAGTGCTCATGTCGTATCCGAACGATAGGATCCGGGACTCGGGATGGCGCTTGTGAATCTGATCTTTGAGCCAATTACTACCCGGCGCACCATTTGTTCCATTGGTAGTCCATGTATCCTCGCGGTCGCCGTAGAGTCCATGTACCGCTATAACACTGTCCAAACCAGGATCAGCACTACAAGCGCGGTGACCAAGAAAGCTTAATGCGAACTGTAGCCTTACTCAAACTGACGCGCAGTGTCCTTGTCTGGATCATGCTCTTCAATTGCGCCTGCCAGAACCAGCATCCCCAAGTTGTTACCCTTTTCCTGTTGTTTCTGTACGTCTGCTTCATCACAAGCTTGGTCCTTGGGCGTTTTGCCATCCTCAGTCTCTGTCTGCACTTCCTCTTTGGTCGCTAGCGCCATCTCTTCCTTACTTTCTGGCATTGTCGAGTGGTTCGTCTCTACCTGCGTACCATACTCCGGCTCGGGCGTCTTGTGGCTCTCTGGCTCCGCCATTGGCGATTTCGCTTTGTCAAACGTCCTGCGATGAAGCTCCAATCGCTCACTGATTTAACGAGGATAGGTGCGGGAAGCTGAACATGCTCCAGGAGTATAGGTAGAGATTCTCTAGAGCTTTGTAATTGTACCTAGGTACGGGACACAGTACCTCCGCATAGCCCATCTTTTATCCAACAGACTGACGCGGCGTGCCCGTGAATCCTCACTGGCGACTGCTCAGGCTCAATAAAGGGCTTGGAGATCTGGTCGGCGATGCCGACGTCGCGCGGCTGAGCTTGACGTCTACAAGATATTGCCCTCCGCGTCGTCGTATCTAGATGCAAGCCACCAGAGTGACCCTGTTCGCTATCAATAGGGCTGGGCCCGGTGCGATACGATGAGTGACACAATGATTAGATTGGTAAATATGTCAAGTACTGTGTATACCAAGGTGAGCTAGGTATCTCCATACCTTAGGTGGGTTCATGTATGTCTCCGCTTTCGCTCAAGGTAACCCCGGTAACTCCAAGAAACGCCCGTGCGGGGCAAAGTCCTGAACCCTTTCTGTCAGGGTCCATGTAAGCGTCTATATTGCTTTCTGGGCAAGTAGTCCCCAAACTCATCTTTCAGCTTTCAAAGTTCGTCACCTCGTCTTTTCACACAAAGTGCTGTCGCCTACCTACAAGACACCATCCGCAATCATCTTCCACCGTATCCACGTCGCCCGGCCATAGCTCGTGATGAGCGCTTACCCCGCCGACTCCAACCACCACACCCAAGGCCTCTTCAGCGAACCTTCAAGCGCCGACCTCCCCTCCTTCAACATAGACCTTTTCCCTACCGGCGACGCAGGCAGCTCTTTCCGCATCCAAAACGATCCCTCCGCTCCCTTTCAGCGCAGCAATTATATCGAGCGCAAGGGCGTCGTCGACGTCCGCTGCTCGTGTCTCGACGTCGTACACGGGCGTTTTTCCGCCGAGAGCCAGGTGTTTGCGACACTGATAGTGCTGGAGTTTCGGTTCGATGCTCGAAAGCAAGGTCGGAGGTTTGAGAGGGTGAGAATCTCGCTCGAGTTTGGGGACACGGTACCGGGAGGGGACGGGCCCGAGGTTTTCGCGATTGCGCCGGTTGGAAGGATGAGTCTAGTGCCAACTGCGCAGCATGAAGAAGCCAAACGACATGGTGAGGTGCAGCTCGGTGGTGCGGCGCCAATTGGGGGTTTGACGGCAACTGGGACAGTTGGGTGGGAGAAATCCGTTAATAGAGATACGAGCGACCATACGACCGTGATCGGGTCAATTGATCTGAGAGGGCGTAATTACGGGCAGCCGAACTGTGTCACTTGGACTCTGCTCGAGAATAAGACTGCGAAGACTGGTGTCCCACCGTCCATGCGGACAGCGTTGCTGTTAAAGAGGAAGAATAAACGCCAGTTCCAGTGTATTCCTGAGATTAAAGCTAGCGTCGATATTAAGAGTACTTTTGAGCAGCTACTGGGCGGGAGGCCGAAAGATGATCCTGTGCTGTTCGATCCAACGTTGAAACCTACAAATAATTTGCGGAAGTATGATATGGAGGAATTGGGAGCCCTAGACTTGGACAGTGTTGGGAATGTAACTTTCATGACCGTACTGGAAGGTGTAATAAAGAATAAGCCGCAAGGTGATGACTGAATTGGAAATATTTCACCATTAATGAGACCAAGGACTAACCTGATGGGTAACACCAAGTTTGGATATCGCTCCGTAAGCACCTCAATACCACATCTCGAGTGCATCCCCTTCTACCTTGAATACTCAGTATCAGAGCGCATTTTCCTTACTCAAAGGTCAAGGTCCTTCTTCTCCTCTTTAATCTCAAGGCAACCTTCGTTACAATCTCCAATCTCCTCTCCATGTCAGCATCCTCCGCCCCTTTAACCGCGTCCTCAAAGACATTCCACACTTCAATATACTTATTCTGACTTCCAATCTCCAGAAACGCGTCCTTCATCCTCTCATGCCCTTTTATACCTTTGAAGTCTTCCATCGTCAAGGAATGGCCTCCATGCCGCTGCTGTAAGTGCGGTGCCTGCATGTTCAGCGCGCCGAGTTGGACACAATGTAGGATCAGCGCCGCAAGCCCAGCCGCTAGAGCCGTTGCCACCGAGGACCCCGTCAGGGTCCTGCAATTTTCCAGGGGAGCATTGTTGGGACGTTCCGCAACCACCTTATGGCCTGGAAAGATAAAGTCAACCTCATTCGGATCTCCGACCCAATCCCAAACCGCCCCGTGAGCCTTCGCAGCCCCGATCTTAAAAAGATTTTTCGTGCTTCCACAAGCAGCAGGGAAGCTGAGATTGCGCGCAATGCCCTGGTCGTTTGCCGCGCAGAACATGATGATACCAGCTTTTGCAGCGTCATCGACGGCGGATTCTAATTCTCTGATATCGCTTTGGTTGTGCTGTGTGCGTTCGATCGTCCAGGACATGGAGATGATGTGGACTTTCTTATCTATTGCTGCTCGGACTGCCTGTTCGCCCAGGGTTAGCGAGACCGTCCGTGTCTAAGCCCGCGGTTCGGGAAGGGAGAAAGGAGAACTGGCGATTTACTTCAGCAGCACTCTTCGCTGTAATTTGCCGCGCCGAATATTCATCATAACCTTCATCCAACTTCAGAACATACAACTGCGCCACCGGACAAACTCGACAGATCAGACTTGCCATGACGGAACCATGCCCGCCAGTCGTAACATAGTGAGGGCTCCTCAGATTCTGAACCTTATCCCTCTGACAGAAACTCCTTCCCCCAATGATCTTTGCATGGAGTGAGCGCTCATTGATGTCAACCCCATCATCTATAAGCGCTACTGTCACTGGCTCATGCAGGCGGAAGGGAGGTTTCACGTTCTGGATAAAGTCTGCAAAGTTGTCCATACATATTAACCATTTGTGCCGATGTTCCAACTGCTCGCGCGTCGCATATATAGGGCCGTCTGTCTGGTGTTGCTTTCCGACGTGTTGGTCCACGACGACCTCAATGTCCTTGATTTCGATGTCGGGGCGGCGTTGGGTGAGACGCTTGCAGAACTCGCCCAGGTAACTTCGTGTGCGTTCGACGGATTCTAGACCCTGTGTTTGTGTATTTGCATCAGTCCAAACAGTCTCAAGTCCTACAGAAACCTAGATGGGTAAGAGACATACCAGCTTGACGTACAGGCGCAACTTTCTCAACTTTTCCAATCGGCTCAACCCGTCCGGCCCGCTCCACCCACATAACACAGCATTATTTCCCCCCCAATACAGACAAACTTCCCTGATATTTGGCGCAACCGCGACAATGGTATCGATGCAAAGATCATATCTTTTCCAATCCCATATATCAATCTCTAAATTCCTCAAGGCCTTTTCAATCGCCTCGTCGCTATGCGCAGGCTCTTGGATATCGTCAACAATGACGCGGATGACATGTTTGACGTTCTTTTTGCGGAGGAAGTCGAAGATGAAGACCATGTCGCTGCGGCCTTTGCCCACGGTTTCACTTTGTGCTTGGGAAACAGTATTCTTCTCAAGTATCACGCTGGGTAAAGCGACGTACTGCAGAACATCCTCGAGTTTGAGATAATCGAGTCCTTCTATTAGGCGTTCTTCGCTGATCGTCAAGGGGGAAGGGCCGCAAAGATCAAAAAGGATCTGATTTTCTGTATATGCCGCGTTTTCCTGTTCGAATTTTATCAAAAGGAAAGGTATAAATTTAGCCAAAGACTGGGAAGAAAGAAACATACCCTGATTTGGTCCATAAAGAAAACGAACAGCATCATCATGGTCCCTGGTGCGCAAACAATGCAGCTTAAGATAGTTCCTGATAGCTGTTGCACTTTCCTCCATAAGTCTCCATTCTCTCATCTTCTTCTCCTCCTTCTTTTCCTTATCCTCCTTCGTGTCCTTCTTTTTCTTCCTAGCCTCCTCCGGTGCGGACGTGTCCGGAAGGAGCACTTTCCCATCACTGCTCCGGACACCATTCACCGCACCGCCAGAGCTTCTCATAAGCGCGCCCGCGGTCCTAGACATCGCCAACACCGCCCCCAAATTTGTGTTGCTGTGGCGTGGAGGCTCTATCTTAGTAGGCATCGGCGGTCTCACTTCCTTCGCCGGAGTCGCAATTTGGGACTTGGATCCAAGCCTGTCTCTCTTTCCTGGGCCGTCCCCGCCAGCAGCGCTAGCCTTTTCGGTTTTTCGCTGCGCTGCCTCTCTCTCCTTCGCTTTTACGGAATTCTTCAGTTCATTCTCGGCTTTCCTTCTATGCTCGACCTCGGTGCCGGTGTGTAAGTGATAAAGATACGGAGAGAAGTGGTTTGGTGCGTTGGTCCGCTCGTCCATCGCCTTGTCGCATTGCTGAATGAGGGCATCAACAGTCTTCAGTTGCACGCTCGTGCAGCGCTCGTAGTGCACGGCTAAATGTAAGGGTGTATGGCCCTCGTCGTCTTTAGCGCACAGAGTCTCCTCGCTCGCGCGTTGGACGAGGAAGATGGCGAGTTCAGGCGAGACGTACTTATTACGGACGGCGATGTGAAGGCAGTTCTCGGACTGGTAGCAGGGAGTTCTGAGGATGGTGTCGATCTCGTGGTACGTGTTGCATATGAAGCGCACCAGTTCTTCGCGCTGTTTGGAGATGGCCAAGTAGAGGGGAGTCCTAGCGGTGCTGTCCTTTTCACAGAGGAGGCCCGGATGGCGGTCGATCAGGAGTTGAATGAGTGGTCGGTACTTCTCAAAGGCCTCGTCTGTTGCGTCCTCAACGAGCAGATGGAAGAGCGTAGGGTGATCATCGTCGCCGCTCGTCCTCTGTCCAAGGTAGCGCCCATACTGATCATAGAACTGTTTCACTAGGGTTGCATCGCCAAGGTTAGGCTTGTCTTTCTTGATACTATTCCTGATCTCCTCGAACTTTTCCTTCGCCTTTGTTTCCTCGTCCTCATCCTCCCGGTCGTCATCCTCTTCGTCCAAGTCCTCTTCATCGCAGCTGGCGTCAGGGTCTTCAGCGTGAATCCAGATGTCTGTATCGTGGGTCGGCGAGTCGAACACTTTGAACGTTCCTTCGTCTAGACTCATAATTGGCAGCGTTAGTACGCTTCGTAATAGAAGTGTGCAGTGCCTTTATACAAATATCATAAAACCTCTTCACATACAACCCTTAGATATGAAAATACTTTGAGTGGGAGCCAAGGCTGACTTACCGCAGTTCTGCTTAAACGCGTCTACCCCATGTCATTGGAAGAATCGAGCTCACCAACCCCGCAATCATAGTCGGCACTGCGCCCTGGCTTGTTCCTGCAAGCCTCTTCCTGAAAAGCGAGTCTAGGCTACGGAGACGCCGTAAGTGCAAGAGAGCCCACACCTCCTTTGGATTATAAACCTGTGGCTGGCTGTATAGCAACGAAACTGCACGATTTGCCTGCGTTCAGTCC
This sequence comes from Lichenothelia convexa, assembly GCA_021030975.1. Classification (NCBI taxonomy): domain Eukaryota; kingdom Fungi; phylum Ascomycota; class Dothideomycetes; order Lichenotheliales; family Lichenotheliaceae; genus Lichenothelia; species Lichenothelia convexa. The sequence continues at coordinate 24,333 of JAGFMK010000220.1, forward strand.
TACAGCGCCATGCAGTTCCGCTGAAGAGGCGGGATGGTGTAAGCTTGGCCAAAACTTCCAAACCCATGTGCCGCTCGGCTGTGCCCGCTGTAGGGTTCCGCTTGGGGCGCTACCTAGCACACGCGGTCGACAAAAAAAGCCCTACATACAAATTGTCGCACTAAATTACAACACAAACGCACAATACCACACTTTAACGTAGTGTTCAAGCGCGTCAAAACTAAATCATGTAGGCATTGTTAGCTTCGGGAATTAATGTTTAGTTAGTTACAAGCACTTAAAGCGACTAGAACTTCCATTAGTAGGCAAAAGCGGTTGCAGGCGCTGTATTGCCGTTTAGTTTGTATGTAGGGCTTTTTTTGTCGATCGCGTGTGCCTAGGTATCCTCCGTCTACTCGTCGGCGCGGTATCATTAATCCACGACTTTGTTTGCCAAGGGCATGCCATGCTTAAGCCAAGCTCGACAACAATCTTAACCCAACACGCACGGGCTGTTGCTTACCCTACCCTACGGCTGTTACTACTAAAATTTTCAGTCTTGCCAGCTGCAGTGCTGATAGAACATACAGCCTGGTACTGCCGCGCTAGGGTTCCAATGTGGCAAGAAGCATGCATTCAGCTGAGGATCATGGATCAACACATCGAGAACGCAAACGAGTCTGACTGAAGACGAGAAAGAGTTTCCATATCGTGTGCCCACGTTTCCTAGGAACTGCAAACCAGAAGCAACTTCTCCATCAATCGCACGTGCTCAAATGCGTTTTACAACGTTAGCTGTCCTAGTCCGTCACATATATGTCCCCGTCTGCAACCACCCGCACGTATGACTCTGGGTTGAATCCCGCTTCATCACGACCACATCTTCCCTTCAGACCTCTTGGTTCTCATTGATTCCCGCTGCGACAGCAAGGGCAGCCCTTCGCCCCTCAGATCACCCGTCTTCATTGGACCCAAGAGCACTGCCATGATTGCGCCAGGTGCTAAGCATTGACTACATGCATAGAGGTGGAACTTACGTACACCATCCGAGCTTCTTTCTACTCTGTGACGAGATGCCAAGCCGACGCCGTAAGAACCGATCGGGCCGAGCTTACACTTCGAAGCGATCGGATTATGGAATAGGTATAACCAAAGCTGGCGTCATTCAGAGGCATTGTGGCTTAGAGAAACTACACCTTCGGGCGTATAAGAATAGGAGGAATGACCAAGCACCAAATAGCGCCATAATAGGTTTTGTTTTGCCATTTTTGCAATCCAGTCTCACCATATACAAGGCGGCCGATTTGTAAGGAGTACCGCCGCGTTTCATTCATCACTTGCGTGCGCATTCTTCTATTCCCCAAGGCAAAGACATCTACCGTCGCTGAGTATGGTGTCTATCTAGCTCTCCTTCAGCTCTTCTTCAACGGCGGCATTGCTTAAATCCCAGACTTCGTCTCCAGGTTATGGTCAACCTCAGGGCCAGGAGATCAAATGGGTTCCTCATCATTCTGAGTGACCTCCACTATGGACCCCGGCAACGGGACTGTTCCGCTCGAATATACGTACCTAGGTCCTAATCATAATGTGCAACACAACAGTCAATTATGATGATATTGAGCGCGCCCGACGCTGTCGCTAAATCGACAGCCTAGATCCCTAACTTAGCCCAGACTCATCCTAGCATCGTCGCCCATGGCCCAATCGCTATCCCTCTCCTTTATGTAATGATGCGGTGTATGCACGTCTTCGTTATCATCCACTCGTGTATTGGACTCGCTGCTACTTTCCGTCCACCCAGAACTCCGCTGACTACCTGCTCTGCTACTTTGCCTCCCAAACCAAGGTCTTCCTTTCCGCGACTGATTGCTGCCGATGCTACCGCCATCGTCGGCATCAGGGTGAGCTCCTGTGGGCGAATACTCCGGCGGAGGACCCATGCCTTCCGAGGCGACGGAGGCACCGGTGTCCCCACGCGCCCTTGCTCTATTCGGTGCGGAGGGTGCACCTTGAGATTCAAGCTTGGGCGTGGGCGAAGGCGTGACGTCTGCTGACGGTGTGTTTTCGACTAGCTCCGCGTCACGACACCACTTGCGACGTCGGGTGTAGCGACCCCAACCATCTTCAAGGCGGCCATCACGCCACTGCACATCATGTCAGCCGAAGGGTCATGCGTTGCACTAAAGCACCAATACCTTGCTGTCATAGTATATCCAACCGCCACCTGTTGGATCCGCGGCATCTAACCCCTTCTCTGCACCTTCAATCCGCCATTCACTGCCCTCAACCCACCGCCACTTTGAATGGCCGCCTTCAACTTCGGGAGGCTCGAAGCGTTCCTTTGATGGCGCTGGGTTGAGATACTCATCGGTCCAAGATGCCCGCTCATAAGCAAGCATCGAAGCTGTCCAGCCAAGTCCCAACCATCGCCGTTGATTTTCGTAAAGAGTAAACGTGAATTGGATCCCTGGCGAGGGTACCTTGGCTTCCCCATCCAGACTCGATGCGACCGCCGCAGAATCTTTGCCCCGTGGCGGGAGTGGGGGAGGTCGCTTCTGCTTTACTCCAATGTCGAAGTTGAGACCAGTGATTGACGATGTTATTCTCCGTACCGTACGTGACCGCCACAGAATGGTGCGTGAGACTCTTGCGGGTCGAGAATGCCAGCTCAGCCCTAGGGTTCCGAGTGTAAGGATGACTCGTTTGGTGGTGATAATGCGCAGCGGTGGAAGGGTAAGCAAAATCCATACAGGAGTAAGTAATAAGATTCGCAGGAACAGTGCGGTAAGAGCAGGCCTTGTAGTGGCAGAAGTAGCAGTACTTTGGGTTGACAGAAAGTCTGTTAACTGGTGGAAGGGATCCAGAAGCAAGTTGCACCGTAGCGTAAACTCTTTAAGTGTATCCACTATCTCATCTAAGCTCTTGCGATGACGAACGTTGTCTTCCGAGCCTGCTCTTTTGTGTTTCATTTGGACTTTCTCCCCGGTCCACGCAGTGGAGGATAGAGGCGAGTAACGGCGTGAATACATGACCAATATCAGGCCTATTACGATTATGACAGGCCCCACCCATCGTATCAGAACGTCGCCGTACAGCGCGGCGCCCCAGAACACAGACAGTAAAAGAAAGCTCTCCCATGGATCCCCAGTGGTCCATGTAAGCAGGCCGACAAGTTTATTCAGTGGTAGGACGAATAGATGAGAGTAGGCGAGGGCTCGAGTGATCTGAGGAGGAGTCGCTACGAGTAGAGGAGATTTCTGGTGCACTAAGATGGTGGAACGCTGTTTTTGAATCGATGGGGAGTGGCCTTGGTTGACTGGGGAGAAGGAGGCATAGGTGGGTGGATTTTGATCGCCATTATTATTCGGCTGGCCGCCTTCGAAGGGACTCGCTGGTGAGGACATGGATATCATCCAGGGTGTATCTGCGCCGGGTTACTATGAATTTCCTTCTAGGAACCAACGGATGCAGCTTACCCAGCGCTGCCATGAAACAATGGCAGCAGTACACCAGCAGCTTCGGTCAGGCATCCGCCGTATTGTTTTACACCGATTCTCGTCTCATTGTCATCATATCACTACAAGGCAGAACAAGGTGACCATCACCACATGCTGTACTCTTTACGATCTTTATGCAAGTTGTGCGTGGATAGTGCGCAGTAGGCACCTTCTCCGACATCATACGATCTTCCCCAGATTTCATGTGAAAGACCCTGGAAAGGAACACCGCGAGGCCGGACGCTAAAACCTATCACCTTTCCACACGCGGAACGAAACAAACTCAATTTACCAGTCTCCAACTTGAGACCTTGTCATCTGACCATAGTTGCCGCTAATATTCAACCATACAATGTGTGAGCCAGAAGAAGTCCTCAATAGGCCGTCGATACAATGGCTCACAACCACAACGCCTTTGTTCTATGCATCGTGCAACAAAGACCATGACGCCTCCCTTTTCATCAATGAGCACTCTTAACCTGAATGTATACGATACAAGCAGCGAGGCTTTTCAAGTCGTCCTCTCGTACTACATAATATACACACTACTCTTCTCACAACAAAACAACACTATCACAATCAAAACACCACAATCCATAAAGACACTACTTACATCACATCTCTTGGAGAGACCCACAGACACAACATCTAAACCCACCGAACTCATCATGCACTTCATAACCCCGCTCATCTTCGCAGTCACCGCCACCGCCGCCGTCATCGGCGCGCGCGCCCCCTTCTTCAACCCTGCTATCGCCCACGCAGCAGGGCTCCATCTTCCAAAACCAGGTACGTATTTCCCACTGCCCTCTGTACCTTCCCCTGCACCTGTACCGGACCCGCCTTTGTGCTATGATTCATGGCACAACGACGTGAGGCCATGTGATAAGGTGAAGCCGCCGGGGAAGAATGGGTTCACTCCTAAGGGTTGGTAAAGGCGAAGGGACGAGAGAAAGTAAGGAGTAGGGTAGGTACAAAAGAGAGGAAAGAGACGTAAGAAGAGGTTAGGAAATAGACTTTTCCTGTAATATATCTCTGCTGCGCTTTCATCCTGAACGTTACTCTTTCTCACAGAAGCGGACCAGTCGCGTAAATGGTTACTTTTGGAACAAATCTTTGTGGTATCTGAAATGCTTTTCGCAAGAATGGACCAGATAGGCGCAAAGTTAATATCCCAACATTACACCTCACCTGCATTCTGATGTGCAAACATACGCCGTGTATACATAGTTTCGACAAGCTGGATTGTACCTGAAATACTTCAAAGGAGGATGCGGAACTCATCGCACTCTATCCCGGGGACAAGAGTCCTTGGCGCTATTATAAACTCTGTTCTTGAGATTGGTTCGGAAGCGCTTGGACACATCCTTGCTTTTAGAGTTTGCGTGCGCAAAGCGTTATACCTCACGTCTGAATGTTTCTCCATTCCTAACCCTAAAACCCAGGGGCACGCCTGCGACGATTTGGCTTAATTCACTCAGCTTGTGGGCTTTGGTAAGGCCTCATAGCGTTCGGTAGAAGCGTTGCGTATATCTAGCCTTGGAATTGCAGTGCTTTGACGGTCCAAGCACGACAAGCGACAACGTAGCTGATAATCGTCCGTTTGAGGGTAGCATGAAGGCACAAGCGCAGAATCTTTTGATATTCCCACGGCTGTAATATATAAGCTACACTTCACCATGAAAAGTCCTCTTGCTCTCTATCATCTGAAAAACATCATCTTCAGTGCCCGATCTTATCATTCAAGCTTTCAGTATTTCCCCTACATCATCATCCTCTGCACCAAGTACTTCATCAGCCTCACAAACCATTACCGGCCGCTCGACTCACTCGCGAGGGCCTATAACTACCATGGGAGCCTCACACATTTGGAAGGAACATCCCCAATGGGTGATCGATTACGCGAACACGCTTCCAGACGGGGCACCAACGTACAATTGCCCAATGCCAAGCCATGGCGGCACAGATACGGCGAGGGGTGATAGTGGAGTTATGATAATGCACACTCCTGGCCCAGGCGCAAACAATGATCATCGCCGACAAGGCGCTGATGCCGATGGACATCAACAAAATCCAAATGAGAACCGTCACTGTTCCAGGAATGTCCACTACGACAAGCATGACGTGTGCCAGTCGTCTACGTTGCCGTGCGAGGAAATCCCATGTGGAGCAGCTGTTTCGATCGACGACGACTTCGACCGGAAAATGGAGAAAGACGGGCTGCGCGAGACGCAAGGCATGTACGACTGGATCAAAGCGAGCCACGGAGAGGACGAGGCCAATGAGTGGGCGGAGCGTCAAAAGGAGCCCGAGACGGAGCCGGAGTGGTTGCACGACGAGGGCGTTACGTTCGATATCAGGAATTGCGCTTTTCCCGTGGGCTTTAGGAGCTTCGCCAACGAACGAGAGGTTTGGACTTACCTCGACTTTTGTCTATCCTCACCACATGGCGAGGAACGAGTGCTGACCCTCGATGGGCCCCCAGAACTTTTGCGACAGTACTGTCGACGAAGCCAATCGATGGAGTGGTGAGCAGAGCTCGAGTTCGCTACCCTTGCTAGGAGTGCTCCGGGAGGCCTCCATGGCTCCGAATGAACTCCGTAATGACGTCTACTGGGGTTATTTCTCAATAGCTTGATGTCGGTTCTCAAATACAGGATGTCGTCAGTCAGGAGTGCCCCCTTAGGTTCTTGGGCCCACTTGCGGTGGATTTAGATATGTTCCGTTATAGATACTCTGATATCTTTCTAATTCAATATCACGTTTGCTCTATTCCTATGGCTTGTACGCATTTCTGCGACCATGTTGTGAACTCGTCTTCTGTTCCCGTCCAACTCATTGACGCTAACGAAGCGGCATCAGCGGCCAGTCTACAGCAATGGGATAAAGACTTCCGCGCCAATTCACCGTCGAGGTCATAAAACGCCATGGCAAGCTCATCGACTTCGTGAGGGAGAACTCTAAGTGCTTCTAGCAGCTGATCAAGCCTTCCAAAGCCTATAGACTGAGATGACTTCAGATTACCCTCGTCATGCTTGCTTGTCCAGGGAAGGAATGGAAATAGCCACAGTCGACGCTTAATAAGAGCTTGGTACAGCATGCTGATCATCTTGAGCTTCCTCAGCGACTGATCAAGCTGCTTTCGCAGTGCGACTTCTTCCCTTGGTAGCCTTTGCGGAGTGTCGAAAAGATCTTCAACAGCCTGTGACTCTCCAGCGCTATTGCAAGTATCATCTTCATCCTCCCCGTCACCTTCTGCCCACTCCTTCAGCTCGTCTATAGCGTCCTTGATCATATCCCTATATTGTCCCGCCTTCTGTACCACCAACCCATCAAGTTCGAGATCTTTCAGTGCCATGAGCGCGTCGCAAGCTTCCCACACCACGCCGGTAGATGCCAGACTGTCTCTCCCCTGACTGCTTTCTCCGCCGGGTTTTGAAGCAGCCACAATTTCGAACATCATGTTCTCCATCTCCTTGAACACTCGACGGACTCGAGCTTTAACCTCGTCATGCATTATCTTGCTGTGTGTTGCAGGCTGACAGATTTCAGTTGCACTCATCATTGCCGGCAGGCAGGTGGATGAGATATCTCTAGTGACTGAGCAGATTGCGGATGGTGTAAAAGGTTTGTTGATGATCAGTAATGAGAGCTTGGTCGTTTGAGCCTTCAATAGCTTCGCAGCATCGTAAAGTACATCAAGAGGGTCGGGCGGGTCCGGTGGCAGTTTCGGTGCAGGTTGCTCTTGCGAGGTGGAGGTCAAAGAAGCGTTGAACTGGTTCAGCAAATTCAGTGTTGAGTTGACTACATCCGCAAGGTCTGCCATGTTTTGCTCCGCTGCGGATGGCTTCCGCATTATCGTGAAATGTACACTGAACGATGCAAAAGTGCTGTGGCATGTCGTCCGAATCCTCAAAGGTTACCACTGAGACCCCTCGGCACGGCCCGTGCGTCCAATCTGTCTGTCAATTCCAGCTTCGTGCAACCGGTATTGACCTGAGCACCTCAACTGTCCCATAACTGCTTGAACCATGTTCCGATAACCAAAGATGCCAAGGCAACGACATACTGATCGGAGTATTGCAGAACAGACTCTCGTCCTTGATAATGGCGCCTACACGATCAAAGCTGGCTTTGCCAATCAACCTCTGGATGTTAACGCCGACTGCCAAGTAATACCAAACTGCATCGCAAGAGGCCGCGACAAACAAAGCTGGGTCGGCGCTCAACTAAACAAATGCAAGGACTTTGGGGAGATGGCCTTTCGAAGGCCTGTGGAGAAGGGCTACCTCGTCAACTGGGAAGCGGAGAGGGAGATATGGGATAGCTCTTTCTTCAACAAGGATGCGGTGCTCAAGGTCGGTCGGATACAAGCTACAAGCTTTGGGACAAGCTGATCATTGGTAGTGTGATCCGCATGAGACGAACCTCATACTTACGGAAGCTCCCAACACGCCCCAAACTTTGCAGACAAACTGTGACCAAATGATCTTCGAGGAATATGAGTTTGCGGCATACTATCGCTGTGTAGGTCCGCGAAGGCTCTTATCCTCTGATCTCCACACAACAGAAATCATCCGGTGCTGACACTTTAGAAGGGACCTCCCTGAACGCGTATAACGACATTTCTTCCATCTTCGACCCACAGTCGACTTCAACCACCGCATCTAGCGATCCGGCTTCCTCTCCAGTCTATGAGTGTTTACTAGTCATAGATGCTTCGCATTCTCATACGACAATCACACCCCTGGTTGGCGGCTGCCCCATTCACCATGCTATACGCCGTCTGCCTATTGGCGGAAGATTTCTCACAAATTACCTGAAGGAACTTATTTCGCTCAGGCATTACAGCTTGATGGACGAACCTCACCTCGTCAACGAGATTAAGGAAGACACTTGTTTTGTTACTCAGCACTTCAAGAGCGATCTCGAACGCACACGGAAGAACGGCCAGAATAATGATCAGAGCATAGTGGTGGACTATGTTCTGCCCACATACACAGGCGGCAACACTCGAGGTTATGCAAGACCTCATGATGCGGTCAGGTCTAGTGCGAAAGCGAAAGTTCTGGGCGCAAGAGTGCAACAAGAAGACATTGTGCCTCTGGGAAACGAGCGCTTTGCGGTTCCCGAACTGCTTTTCAATCCAAGTGATATCGGAATGCGAGCCGCTGGCTTGCCTGAAGCGATCGTGCAGGTCCTTGATACTTTACCCGAGGGCTTGCGCCCTGCCATGTGCGCTAACGTGCTTGTGGTGGGCGGGTGTAGTTTGATACCCGGATTCATGGAGAGGTTAGAGGCCGAGCTTAGAGGGAAACTACCGACAGAATATACACTTAGGATTGCGCGAGCGCCTGAGTAAGTTGTGCATGCTTCCTTCTTCGGCGAGAGGAGCCGGTCAGCTGACATACCGGCAGTCCTATCAAATCGACGTGGCTGGGTGGAGCACGTTTCGCTGCGAACCATGAAAGGTTGCATAGCGTTGTCGTAACGCGAGATGAATATCTCGAGCATGGAGCTGCTTGGACAGCACGACAATTTGCACCAGGTGGGAGAAGGTAACTCATTATCATGAAGGGTCTTAGCCAGCAGCAGGAGACCTTGCAAAATTATGAAAAGTACCCTTCAAAAAGGAGTCGATATTCTCGAAAGCTTAACCAACCCTATGTCCAGTTGACTTTAATAGCTCAAGCTTACTATCTCTTGGACTTGCTCCTCGTTAGGCAAGCGGTAGCGCTACGAAGGACTTGCCCTATGTGTTCGCTCCTGGCATTTTATCAGTCGTCCTTCGGAGGACGAGCTCTGGAAACCTCCTTGAGAGGTTATCAAGCAGCCTTGTGGCAGGGTCCTTTGGCTTCCATATCATGGAACCCTTCTGTTGGTGCTGGATTCCAGCACGTTGACCTCGGGAGCTTCATAACACCAGACTGGATGCTGTAGTTGGTGAGTAAGTTGGGTAATGCCGCGGCTACATGAGTCACTTAGAAATGAAAATCGTATGTCCTTCAGATGGCGCCCTTCGTGGGGCATGTTGTACGAATTACATACTCAAAGTAAGCTGCATAACGCCAAATGTGGGTGGGATGGCCAATGCGACATCGCTTCGGCTTTCGCCAAAAGGCCGTCACGCCTCTGGCATTATTAAGGCCGAGGTCCCCACCCGACGTTTTACCAATCTTTTGTTCACACATCAGTCCCTTTCTCAAAATACCCGACTATTTTCTCTTTTTCTGCTCGTTATATATATTCTCCAGCAGCATCGCTCTCACTATCATAACAACAATCCTGCCGTGAAGGATTGAAAGGATTCTCAGCCCAAGGTGTTGCCACCCGCGTCAGCGCCAAGCTTTCTCAGCGCCCGTCAGCCCGCCCCGGAAATCCCACGCCTTTAGCGAGAGCCGCAACCGGGTACCGCCATCACGATGCTGCCTCAAAGGGTTGAACCACAAACCTTTTATACAGAAGACGATTCCCCAGAGGACCTTGAGCCTGTTGATTTCTATGAAAAGGACGATAAGCCAGGAGATTTACCGTTCAAAGAGGACGATGAACTACCGGTGCCGCAGCAAAATGTGGTGCGGAGCGAGGCCGCCGTTGATGGCGGGCCAGTGGAGAAGAAGATCTCTGTCAACAACCTGAGCTCGATACCGGACGGTGGGTTAAGAGCGTGGTTGCAGGTGCTTGGTAGTTTCTTTCTATTCTTTAATTCATGGTACGCCACTTTTCCGTCTCCTTGTGCAAATCATATCAAGATCGTTATCCTAGGAATGTCACGTGCGCTAACCACTTCCATAGGGGCATAATAAACACATTCGGTGCATTCCAGACGTACTACGAGGTTGGCCTCCTCGCCTCCTCCTCACCGTCAAACATATCATGGATAGGATCAATCCAAGCCTTCCTGCTCATGCTGGTGGGTGCAATGACCGGCCCCATCTACGACGCTGGTTACTTCCGGACTCTTTTGTTCACCGGAACTTTCTTCGTCACCTTCGGCATGATGATGACCAGTATATGTACCATCTACTGGCAAGTCATCCTCGCTCAAGCTTTCTGTGTCGGCATTGGTGCTGGGTGCCTCTTCGTGCCTAGTGTGGCCATTATTAGCACCTACTTCACCACCAAGATCGCCACGGCCATGGGATTGGCAGCTGCGGGAAGTAGTCTCGGCGGAATTATCTACCCCATCGTCTTCCACCGCCTTCAACCAACCATCGGGTTCGGCTGGGCCACCCGCGTCCTAGGATTCATAATCCTCGGCACCCTTCTCGTTCCCCTCACCGTCATGAAGGTCCGCGTCTTGCCTGCCCAGCGGCGGAAGATTGTGGACTGGTCTGCCCTTCGCGAGATGCCTTACCTCTTCTTCGTGGTCGGCTCCGTCATCACGTTCATGGGACTTTATGCCCCCTTCTTCTATATCCAAAGCTACGCTATCCAGTCCAAGATTACAGACGCAAATCTTGGGTTTTACCTTCTGGCCATTCTCAACGCTGGCAGTGTCTTCGGCCGTATCATACCGAATTACCTCGCTGATAAGACTGGACCGCTCAACATGATCCTGCCGTGCGGTCTCATGAGCGGCATACTCATCTTTATCCTACTCGGTGTCCACAACAAAGGCGGTATCGTCGTGATGGCCTTACTCTATGGGTTCTTCTCCGGAACATTCGTTTCACTACCGCCCACCATCTTCGTGGCCCTATCGCCGAACAGAGGCATTATCGGCACGAGAATGGGCATGGGTTTTGCCATTGTGAGTTTCGGCGTCCTGATTGGTACGCCGATTGCAGGCGCCATATTGAACAGCGGTTCTGGCTTTACTGGAGTGTGGGCCTATGGAGGGGCGTTGACGGTCACGGGAGCGGTAATTATTTTTGGTGCAAGGATTGCGAAGGCGGGGTGGAATCCGTTGACGAAGGTGTGAGTGAGCGCTGTCAGCGCTAGCTTGAGGGAGAATTATATTGAAGGGAGAATTGCTGTTTCATGAGGCTATCGTTGTTTGTTTCGTTTTTGGAAAAGCGACCTGGTTGCTGGGCGTCAGGGCATGCACTCGGATATTAACCGCCATGGCGGGCGGGCGTTGAGCTCGGAAAATTGGTGTCTGCGTTTTGCATAAAGACCATGACAGATGTTGGGTGTGATATAATGATGTAGATAGATTCTATGATTAGCGATGATACCAATGAACAAGCACCTGAAACAGCAGCAGAATGAGGCAAATGCTGAATGCAGATCTATGTACTGGGTTGGTCTACGGAATTGCAAAGGGAGCACAATAGTGGGGATATAACATATGCCCTTAAATGCGGCTTTGCACAGCTGCCGAATGTGTCAGTGCACATCATGTTCGTGCCAAGAAGAAGGAGAAATCACATGGCATAAAAGCGCTGTCAGTCCAGATCGCCGACTCAATCCCAAAAGTCGTCATCACGGGCCGCCCGCTTTGCGAATCCTAATCCCAGCGCCATGGCACTTGATTTTCTCTTAATTCAACTCCACACTAACACTTCAGTGCCATGTATAAATGCGGAACTACAATAACGACACTAACTCAGTATCGAATTCACATAGTTTGGATCAGGCACTTGTAAATTATACACCACAGCATAACATGAGGGATCAATGCAGAATAGTATTCGATTTCGCGTGCTATCGTTTGATTCTATCCCGTTGAGGAAAGATATGTAGACTCGCTACCCCATGCGTGAGAGAACGTTGCGATGGTTGTAGGAACCTGATACATATCCCAAGTCTCGCATCACGTTTCCCAAAACAAACTTTTCACTCTCCCCCCTTTTCTCCAAACAACAGCCCCCCCCCACCAGATATCCAGATGATCAGACGATGAAGAAACTACTCCTTCAAGCCGCCGGTGATAGCCATGAACTCCATGGAATTTCTGAATGTGTCGGCATCTCGGAGGATGGGCACGATGAATGCTGCTACTGAGCCAAGCCAGCCGAGGAGACAGGCGAGGAGCAGGAGTATGATGAAGGGCAGCATTTTGTTGAGAAAGGGGAGCGAGAGTGCTGAGGTGCGTATGTTTCTGGTGAGCAGGGTTAGCTTGAGAGTACTGTGGAAAGGAGGTGGGGGGGGACGGACTTTTGGGGCTTTTGGAGCGCTGCTGCGTAGGCTTGATGCGGTGTGTAATGTGTCTTCTACGTAAACAAGGTAAGAAAACTTCTTTTCATGATACCGGGCTTTAGGAATGGTCTTACTCGAGAGTGTTTCTACTATCCAAAGCGAATGATGGACTGAAGACTGGGTTCAGAGCAACGAGCGGGTGCAGAACAAGTGCGAAGTGTACGATTTAAAAGAAAGAGAAGAAAGAGGCATATATAGGCTCGAAGCGAGGACATGATTGTAGGGTTCGTGAAATGCTCGACTTTCGTCACAGTCCCAACAGTTTCTCGAACAAAGAAAGGATACGCTAGCGCAGGCTTCCAACGTTACAATTCACGAACAGAGGTGAATATGGGTGGGGCCCGTTCGTGAGCAAGTGGCTTCATCCGGTAAGTTACCGACGGTAAGCATGCTTGGGTTACAGCACTAAAGCTGTTGAGGCGAGGTGTTGTAAGGGGTGAGACGCGACGACGCGAGGATAATCGCGCTTTTCGACGGCGGCAACGTCGCGTTGAGGTTGTGTGACGTAAAGAAGTTTGTGTTTTCTCACGGTGGAGCATCTTTTTCACATTTTAGCCCAAGAGCCTTGCTTGGGATTTGGTCCGCCTTTACGCGTTACTCTTCGACACAGCGATGGTCCGATTGACCGCCGCGGCAGTAACCTCAACAAAGGGCCTTCTGGCCGTGCAGCCGGGCCAGAGAAGAGTACGGGAATATAGGATATGTGAAAGCGCATGGTGGTCTTGAAACATCCGTCTACATCAACGTCATTTCTTCTTATGGGACGTGATCAAGTAGAGGAACATCGCACGGCATGTCGCCAGCTTGGAACTTTGCATATGGATTATGCGCTGGTTGTGTGATTTTACACAAACTTCCTGGAGTACACGGCTGAGTGGAATTTGGCTCTGCCAGAGCTCTAATGTAACTCAAATCAACGATGTCGAGTTCCGCGGCGATATGCATAAAGCGTTTCCCTTGAAAGCTGCGGGTATTCCCAGTTTCATTGTGTTGGCTTTGCTAGGATGTTTCCACCAAAACGTAGGCGCGACATGAGGTGCTCCGAGTCCTAGTCGTTCCCGATGAGATGACAGGGGCATTCTAATGCGGAGGCATCCCCAATACGAGGATCTGGAAGGGGGACTGAATCCGGCCAGCGTTATTACATTATCCTAAGGAGACTTTGCCCGGACGTTTTGCTGCGGTTGGATCATCCTCCGGGTAGCAAAGTTCATCTCAAGATGTTGATTGCTGTCGGTGTAGTTTTGACTTGTCGCATGGCACAGGCTAGGCGATGATATTTGAACGTATCTTTGACTGAATAGGTTCAAGAGTCGCGCAGGTCAAGCGGCCACAATGCTAGCATTACAACTTGCTTAAGATGGAATCATGAGAACCTGCTTCTACAGAATACGTATCATAGTTTCTCTGCGGCACGTCTCCACAGTCGCTGCCGTCAGCTTCTCACAATCTCAAGAGCATTCGTCCTCCGGTGTTGCGACCCGTCGACACGATCCGTTGACCTTAAGACTTTTTCGACTAAGTAGTCTGCGTATAGTATTCTGCTCTCTAGACGTCATGCTTACAATCGAGACGTGACTGAAAGCTGCTATGTTCTGCTTCACGAACTTTTGGCATCAATTCTGTTACAAAGTAACTCCGAACTCTCGTGCAGTTCCAAAATGTTTGAGCTTAAGACGGAGCAGTAGAGGTCCAAATAAGGTTGAGGCGTTACGTGGATGAAGACTCTTCCACCTGGAACCAGAGTCATGCGCCGGTCGTGCATCCCATTGCCAATGTGGGGCAAGGTCGTGGGGCATCTCATCGCGGAATCATTCCTTCCCTTACTAATTATGTAACTCGAGTTATATCACATAAAGTCTTTGTCAAGACCATCTTTCTATGAAAGAGTAAGATGTTATGTGTTACATTGAAATAAACTGATCCAGATTGAACTCTTCTATTGCACGACCCACCGCTAGCATGGATCCGTCTCAAGTCGATATACCGCCATTGAAAGACCTGACAATTGAAAACATCACCGAAAATGTACATTTGATGAACTCGAGATGTCCAAATCCGCGCTTGAAATATATTCTGGAACGCCTTGTAACACACTTACACGATTTCGCGCGAGAAACGAGGTTGAGCACCGACGAATGGATGACAGGCATCCAATTCCTCACACAAGTGGGCCAGATATGCAGCGATGTTCGACAGGTACGCTCGGCAACCCCACATTTATTCATTCTCCTCTATCTTGCTTTCGCTAAACTTCCAAACTAGGAGTTCATCCTCCTCTCCGACGTCCTCGGCCTCTCCCTCCTCGTCGACTCCATCGACCACCCCAAACCGCCCTCCAGCACCGAAGGCACCGTCCTCGGCCCCTTCCACACGCACGAAGCCCAGCCCCACACCCTCGGCTCCGCCATCTCCCACGACCCCGACGGTACCCCCTGCCTCGTCCTCTGCACTGTGCGCGACACCTCCTCTGCTCCTATCCCCGGCGTGAAGATCGACATATGGGAGACCGACTCGAAGGGCTTCTACGATGTGCAGTATGCGGAGCGGGAGGGCCCGGATGGGAGAGCGGTCATGGAGAGTGATGAGGAGGGAGTATTTTGGTTCAAGGCGATCGTGCCGGTGCCGTATCCGATTCCGCATGATGGGCCCGTGGGGAAGTTGCTCAAGGTGCTGCGGAGGCATCCGTATAGGCCGAGCCATATGCATTTTATGTTTGAGAAGAAGGGATATGATCATTTGATTACGTACGTCTGTCGACTCACTCTCAGTACTTGCGTGTTTCTGATTACCGAACAATGTCCTCTCTGCCTTCACATAGTTGCTTTAACCGTAAAACCGGGGCGAATGATCAGTATCGCAGTTGTGGCTAACTGTAAATAGTGCATTATATCTCCGCAACGACCCCTACGAAACATCCGACGCCGTTTTCGGTGTCAAGGAATCTCTCCTGGTCGACCTGGGCACTGTGTCCGCGGAGCAGGCGAAACAGTACGGTGTACAGGAGGGCTCAAAGCTAATGAAGTACGACTTTGTACTAGTCTCTGACAAGGAAGCGAAGGAGCTGAGGGAGAAGAAAGCGATGGAGGCGATGGAGAAACTAGGCCGGAGGATGAAGATTTATGAAGGGCTGCCGGTGCCTGATGTAGACTAGGTTCTGTCAGATCGCTCGCACAGTGCCAAAGTGAACTGTGCATGCTTTCGTGAGTTGAAAACGTGGTACTGTTACGATGGTCTACAGTGTCAATAAGATGCTTTTGCAACCCTAAGCTGGCACTATAGTGAAACGGCCAGGCGTGGATACAGGCTCTCTACACTGGCCCTTCCACTTGAAGTTTTGGATATGTTGTCGGCTGAAGGAAAGAAAACACTATACTCTGATTATGACATCTGAGGGCATAAACAATCGAAGAACGCCACAACGCCATTCCAGTGCCCATATTTTTGTGATTTTCAAATATGATGCTGAGGAGGCCTCCAGTAGGCTCAGGCCAGATACAATGGTCGCCAAGCAGTGTAACGGTTAGGCTGACTTGCATCAACCACAGCTGATGCCCTCGCCGCTTGATTGAACTTCAACCACTTGAACCAACCCTTGTTATCTTTTCCAATCCACTGGCGGTCCCCGAAGCTACTGTAGGAAGTCAAGCATCCTCCAGCTTCATCCCATGAACCATCCAGACGACGTTTGCGTCACTGTTCAGATACCGTGCCTATGGCGCCCGCCCCATCAATCCTAGCCGTCTATTGATTCATTACTTGTTTCCACGTGTTTCGATTTTCCGATTACGAAGGTTCTTTTTGAGAGTTCTAACCACCCGGGGGCCTTCATGGTCAGCAACGTGCATGAACAATCCAGATTCCTCGCCAAGGAGTTTGAGAACGCAGTTTTCGAGTACCGTGCTGAGTCTTGACATACTGAGGACCTCCCGAAGGTTAGAAGAGTTTGCTATATTGGTTGTTGTGGGGAGAGGACGTGGGACAAGGGTCTTTGACTGAAATACTGAGGCTGCAACTCACCTGAAAGCATACTGAGGTCCGCCCGATGGTACTGAGAGCCCCTTCAATTCATCTCCGACGTTACTGATCCGCCGACGACGGCACCTGGCGCACTGCCGTCTGCTTTAGTAGGTGTCTCGACAGTCGCAGTGCTGTCTGGATTTGAATGAGGTGTTGTGGTCGCTTTGGAAGCCTTCTCAGTAGAAGGGGGACCTCCCGGGCTGTCTGAGGCCTGCGCCGTTGCAGCTGCTAACTTCCTCTTCTTCTTCGGTGTCTGATCACTGCTTTCGGTATTTGCAGAAGTCTTACGCTTTCTTTTCGGCGGTGTCTGCTTCTTGGGTGCCGATGTAGCTTGATTTCTCTTCGGGGTACCGGCTTGCGTGTTGTTTTTCGCCGCCTTGGCTGCCTCCAACGCCTTTGCTTTTGCTTCTTTGGCAGCCTTGACTTGCGCCTGCAGCCGTTCTCTTTCTGCCTTAGCACGTTGTGCCTTGTGCTCTCTTTCAGCCTTTGCCCTTTGTTCATTCTCTTCCTTCTCGGAATTTGCCTGGCGGTCTCGCTCCTCCTTCTCAGTCTTTGCCCGCAAGGCCTTCCCCTCTCTTTCGAGCTTTGCCTTCTTTGCCCTCTCGTCCTTCTCCGCCTTGGCCCTTAAAGCCTTCTCCTCTCGCTCTGCCTTCCTCACCGCCAGCGCAAATTCTCTATCCTGTTTCTCTGCTGCCGCTCTAGCTGCCTTTTCCATTTTCGCACTTTCAGTGGAATCCCTTCTTGCAGTCTCCGCCTCGAACTTCGCGCGGTCCTTGGCAGCTTTGGTCGCTGCGGCTCGATAGGCGTTTGCAGCCTTCTCCTCCTCCCGCCTGGCCTTGACTTCTGCTCTCGTCTTTTGTAGCTCTTCAGCTTTGATGGTAGCTTGCTCAGCTTCAATACGAGCGTTCTCCTCGATTTCGGCCCTGTGTCTCGCCGTTTCGAGGTCGGCTTGTGCTTTGGCCGCTCTTTTAGCGTCACGTTCTTGTACACGTGCAGCAGGGTCATCATCAAGTTCTGGGGGTACACGAGCAGTGCCAGCCTCCAGCGCTTCGTATCGCTCCTTGCAGGCAAACTGAGAGTAGCGAGAACTGGGTTTGAGATGGCGGAGATTCTGGGCTACGCACAGCCATCGCTTGGCTCGCACTTTCTCGAGCTCTTGGAGTACTTGGGCATCGGCTATGTCGTATGCATCATAAAGAAGTTCATCCTGTCGCACCATCAGTAAGCTTCACGCCAGTCAGGTTTCGAAGATTTAATGACAAGCATACCTCTCCCTCATGCCAGTCGGTGAGTTCTTCGTCCAGAAGCTGATCTTCGCGTTCTGCAAGAACCTTTCTCAAACGAATCCAACGTGAGCTGATAGTTTTTGGGTGGTACCGGGTACGGCCTTCGGAAACAAGGCGGTCGACGATAGCTGGATCTGTGGCATTCTCTTGCTTCATAGCGACAATGATCTCGTCATCAGAGTCCATGTCCCACACGACCTTCTTAGCCACAGCAGCACGGCCGCCAGCAACGCGTATATTCCTGTATTCTTTCTTGCCAGAAGTAGATGCCAGCGTAGTCCTAGAGAGCCTTGGCTTCGGAGTCTGATCGATGACGCAGTTAGTTCAAACGTACTCCCATGTATGTCAGCAAGGAAAGTAGCGGCCATCGCGGGCGTCATTTTGCAAATCTTCCTGCCAGGGTCCGTGCATCCAACCACAAAGTCCAGTGTTATAGCGTTTGTGGACAAATAAACTGCTGCGCAGCCGATACCAACGGTATGTACTTACAGCTCTGGCTGGTGTTATCCCAAAGTTTGACTCATCATCGACCCAATCCTCGTCAATCTCGCCTTCTTTGTCGCTGAGTTCCCCGACTGACCTAGCTCGTTGACTACGACAAGGCCCGCCCACCTGCTGACGAAGCCCTATGATAAGGTCAGCGGGCAGGCTCCATATCTCTTAAGGTCGCTCTAAGTTGAAGTGCGAGGGCGTACGAACTTTTTGGGAAAGCCTTGGTATCGAGCACATCATGCGCGAAGTACGGCGCGGCCTCCCGTTCGCCCATGCTCGTTGCTGACGCGGCAACACTCATCTTGCGCGCTTACAAACGTGAGAACACAGCGCTTGCGGTGATTTAGATTGTGGTAGCGAAATTCGTGAACTTAGCACGAGAATGCGATTGGGTGAGATGCTTCGACAATGATACGCAGATGAACTTGATGTGAAGTCGGCTTGCTGCGCTTGACGAGAATGAAGAGAGAAGGTTCTGCAGTCAGACTGCAATGTTATGGAGCGGACTATTATCGCACGATCAGCAACGACGTCGAAATCTCGTATGCGGTGTTTAGGGAGGAATAGAATTGGTGCGCAGGAGAACGCGAGGCAAAGTCCTGTTCGCGTCGCGTACGCGCGCTGTACTATTCACAGCAGGTTACGCGACAAGTCGTCCTGGAGTACTTAAGAAGGAGCTGCGCCCTGAGGTTGTTAAGAGGTGATGGAGTTTGAGTCGCGACTGTTGATCTTGGAAACTGCGGATGACGAGCAAAGTGCGCAGTCAACTCGGCGAAAGCGCTCCACTAACAACAACGTAAGGCGTACGTAGTCGGGCAGAACGTGTTGTTGACAAGGACAGCTTCTTGAGAAGGGCGCGTCCAATTTGGTGCGCTTAGTGGGAAGCCGACGGTTACCGTAACAACCGTAGCGATTCAGTGAACTGTAAACCTGTGCAAACATTACGAGATCCTTTATGCGCGGGACAGGGGTCTTGATGTAAGTCGCCATGGTCAAATTCTTCGTTCTGAGAACGATCCAAAGGTGCTGGGGAAGCAGAAGGAAATGAAGAAGTTATTGGAATGGAATAGGCTCCTTGGACTCAATTGCCGTCCTAAGGAAAACCTATGTTTTAGAGCATGCTAGATGTAGCGCGATGAGAG
Organism: Lichenothelia convexa; assembly: GCA_021030975.1. NCBI lineage: Eukaryota > Fungi > Ascomycota > Dothideomycetes > Lichenotheliales > Lichenotheliaceae > Lichenothelia > Lichenothelia convexa. The sequence goes on from JAGFMK010000220.1 coordinate 43,893, forward strand.
AGTCTAAACGGGCGATGGAAGTAATCTTGGCAGATGAGCTTCTCGGGAAGGGCGGCGCCACGATCGACTATCACTTGATGGAAGTTGTTATTTTACTGCAGCACGCTCCGATGATTGCTGAGTTCATAGGGTAGTCCGGGAACGTTTTGTTTCCGATCGTAAGGAGCTGGACTAAAGAGCTTGGAAGCTTCTGAGTAATGAGGGATCTAAATTGTCGATGTTTCATGCTCTCTGTAGAGTAACAGTCTCGTTTTACTAGGCACAAACACTTGATATTGAGCCTCGCAATTTTCGGAGCAGAATGTTCCAAGGTAGAGATCCATTACAGTTGCCGACGAAGGGGCCGAATTGCTCCTCAACTATGTTTATGCTTCTAGTCTGTTAAGCATGCGGTGCAGTGTATACAAGGGCGCAAAACTTCGACGTTCATATCTACAGAAACCCCGGCCTCATAGCGGAGTTCATGCGGACATAACGTCTTCATGCATTGTCACAGGCATCATAGCCAGCAGCTAAGGAGTGATAATTGGTATTCAGTTAGCCAAGATCACCGTTTGAGTGGGCCCAATTCATTTTGAAGAGCTCCTTGGAGAATACATTTCCTAATGCTAGGGTCAAGTACAGCTGAGCTGTAGATCGAGAACTAATGGAGATCCCCGGGATCTACTGAAAGTACTGCCGGAAGCTTGCAGTCCGAGAGCAGCGGGTCCGGGTCCGTGTGGCTGGTGGCTTGAGCGTGACTCGATGACGATGTTCAAACATCCCACCTTGGAACCCCTCGAAGATAAGACTAGGTACCTAAACTTTCGTCATGAAGCCATAAAACCCCGAGTTACAGTCTGCAATACCCAGAACCTATCGCTACCTAGATCTCTGACCTGTTTACATATCTTTAGACTGGGACAGTTCCGAAAGTGTTGAAGATGGCCAGTGTACTACAATACTTCAACTACAACAAGGCGAAACGGCCGCAGAACGAAGCAGATAAGAAGGAGCCAGACACGCCAGTCTTGAAGGAAGAAGATGAGCAATTCCTCGAAAGGATAACGTCTTCCACAGAGCGTCCCGAGCTCCCACGGCGGCATACGATCATTACCGAAGATGGCAAAGAGATTAGGGGCAAGGACGCGCAGATCGCGCTGATGAACGGCGCGAATGAGATACCGCTACCAATGTCCCCAGCAGAAGGCGAGGAGTCCGCTGAAGAGACTGAGGAGGAGGCTACTAGCGAGAAGAAGGAAGGCGAGCCAGCGAAGAAGCAGAAGAAGCAGAAAAAAGCCACGAACTACTGGTCATACGTGCCGGCAGTCCCTTGGCGGAGCTCGAAGGTTGGACCTACTGTAAATGCAGTCCCAGTCCGATGCTAATACATTGTGCAGAGCAGAGACAAGGAGCATGCGGGCAGCGACCTTCAAGCAGCCGTCGAGGCTTCGAAGAGCGGCGAAGCCGACAACAAACCGCAAGACGCTGCGGATGAGGAGAAGAACCGGGCGGAGCTTACCTCCGTCCTCGACAACCTGAACCTTTCTGCCATCAACAACCGAGTTTTCAGCATCTCTAAGGAATCACAGGAACTATTAGATAAATTCAACATTGTCCTCAAGGATATCATTAACGGCGTACCGACCGCATACGACGACCTCGAGAAGCTTTTGACAAACTCGGAAGGACAACTCAATCAGATGTTCGGAAGCATGCCACCCTTTTTGCAGACGCTTGTGAAGAGTCTTCCAGCGAGGATGGCAACGACTCTAGGCCCACAGTTTTTACCGGCGACATCGAAGAAGACAGGTGTCGATGCCGCTGCAGTCCCAAATCCCTCGTCAAAAGCAAAGAGAAGCGAAGATACAGATGATACATCAAGCAAAAAGAAGAAGAGCAAGTCGAGGATACCAACCTTGAAGGATCTTGTGATGCAGCAAGGCTCCGTGGCTACCATGCTCAGGAGTATTCTCAATTACCTGAAGTTACGCTTTCCGATGTTCGTGACTGGCACGAATGTGTTGATGAGTCTGGCGGTGTTTTGTAAGTCTTCTTCAAGCTTTGATACTGGCTTGCTAGATTAGATCGAGCTCTTATCAGACTATCGGCTACCTTCCGGCAAATGTCTGCTAACGTCGTCTAGTGCTTCTGTTCGTCTTCTGGTACTGCCACAAGCGTGGTCGCGAAACGCGCCTCGCCAAGGAACAAGCCGCGACAGAGAGCTCGGCATCTGATGTCGAAGACAGCACAATCTTAGAAAAGCCGAGACCCTCAGAGGGGACTGAGAAGCCTACCGATGCCTCAGCAACAGATGCATATGCTGAAGACAAATCTGAAGCTGCCACTCAGCCTGGACAACAATCTTCTACTAGCGCGCCCACGGAGCCCAAGGGCGAAGCCGACGCAGATGCGGCAAAGCACGAGTCGGCTCAGGGTACGTCAGCTGTGACCAACCATACCGAACCGGCTGAGGAAGCCTTACCGACGCAAGGTCAGCCGGCAAAGGATTTGGAGGCAGCTTCTCCGGACTGAGAGCAAGCGAAGAAGTAGATGAAGAGCTATCATTAGACGATGCCTTCCGGTTCAGAATGTTTCTTTCTTAACACCTTTCTCTACACTACTCGGGCATTGTATGGCGTTTACGATTTTCACGAGCATGGACTGGCTGGATTAATGAGTTTGCTGATCGTATGATACCAACTCTTGCGGCAGTTGTGTTATTATTTCGCACGACCCTTAATTTTCACTTTATCTCCTGCTTCTGCAGCCAAAGATACTGTGCTATCTGGTTTATTTAATGAGCACCGATACATTCCAATACCGAAGGAGTCTTATGCCTTGCCCCACTGACCGTCACAGCTGGGTTTTGATAAACCTTGACGTAGTCTATAGAGCTCTTAGGTCATGTCCCTTTGGGACTCATCAACCCTTCGCTATCGCAAGGTAGAATATGAGCCACAGGAAAGCACACATAACCCTCAGAAATCCAGATGTTATTGCGCCTTTGGTTCTCTTGAGCCCTAGATATCCATCCGAGATTCTTGCAACGAAAAAACTATACCAAGCACCTACTATCAGATCTGAAACCCCTACCTTGTGATGCTGGCTCAACTGCTTGGAATACTGTGCTATGCGGACTCGCCGTGCAAGCCGTTGCCACACAACGATCGCGTGTGCGACTGCTGAGAGTCTCAGTGGTCAGGGGCAAGTCAAGCCAAACCAGTCAATTCGTTCAACATCAAGGCCGCATTCCTTGAACACCCTGGAGAGGCCCTTAGCCAGAGCCTCGATCTGAATTTGCTGCAGAGCGAACTCTTCAAGCTTGAAACGCAAGGTAAGATAACCATTATCGATGCTCGGCGCAAGACTCAGCTCCTCGCTAGGTTGCCGTCGAAGTGCAGCGAGTTTGATGAAGCGGTCATAGTGTTTTTGTCGTTGCCAAAGAAATGGTGGGTGTTCTTCTCTAAGCTCAAGGATTTTGTTATAGAGGTACCACGAACTGAAACCATGAGGGCAGTATGCCAACGAAGACCGAAGGCAGTTGATGAGCGTCCGGGTGAAGGAGCGTTTTCCTCCCGGCTTTGGAGTGATTTGGTTGTGGCCGCAGGCAGCGAGCAATTCTCGCAAGCCCGAGCCAGGGATGGGGTTCCGATGGAGGTTACTCGCATAGGAGCAGTCCAGTATAGTGAGAACATCACTGTCCGACGTTGACAGTTGCTTTTCGGCTATGCTATAGTCCGCTTGTACACCGTGCCAGCCGAAGAGTTCAGTCCCGGTGCTTGTCCTACATTAACGGTTAGAGTGTATATGGTACAATGACACTTCAGACGCATACGCGGAAAAAAGGAGGCGGGAGTTTTGCTCATCGTAAACCCCGTGACCTGAGTAGTATATTATCAAAAGGTGACTCTGCCCATCATGCGCGTTCCGAAAGCTCCTTAAAGCGGAGTTTAGCTGAGCTTGAGGCTCGGTCTTGGTGTCTAAGTCCACAGTATCCGTAGCAAAGCCGAACTCTTGGCGGAAGAGCGTCTCCAACTCTTTGACCTAGATTATTCTTAGCCTTCGCGACCGCCTGCGAGCTAGAGATCTATGCCGCACCTCAGGAGCGCATTTGAGCTCGTTGACTTCATCGTCCCATTTGATCAACAGTACTGAAACCTTTCGGTACCCGTCCAGACTCTTGGGAGCTTTGAGGCTTCGGTCAAGGACCTGTTTCCAATAAGCCCTTGTTTGGGCATGCTCTTCTCGCACGATGCACTCTTCTTCTTTAAATTCGGCTGTTAGAGCCTCAGAACAAGGAGCGGCGTTCATGAATCTTCTGAACTGCTTGGTGCAATCGTACCTGCTTGAGCCACCGTGTACTTGGGGATTGGCCTCCGGTTCCCGTGTTAGCCAAAATTGCTTGTGCAATGATGGGACATTGACTCGTAAGGTAACATATGAAGCTACCGCCTGCCGTTGGGTCTACTGCTCGCAACGAAGACTTAGAAACAGAGCAAAGAGCGTTTCGGAATCACGTAGATCACGTCAGAACGTATTTTTAGTTCATAGAAGGATGATCTCTGATATTGATATATATCCGCCCGACTTTTGATTAGTCTCGGTACATGTTGCTATTTCCGCAGGTCTTCTCTTGCATTTCCTCTTTAATGTCAGAGGAATATATGATACGTGTACAAACGGCATCAGGCCGTAATGTGTTTCAAAGCAAAATTAACGCTGGTCATACGGGGTGCACCGAACAAGCGTAGCCATTCATCCTGGCGTCGATGCAGTCTGGTACGACAAGCTCCATGCTGGTATAACATAGCTGAAAATCATGGCTGAGTATTTGAATGGTTACTGGGACAAATCCACCCTTGTGGTAAGACGCGGGGGCCTAGGTTCGAGGACCGACAGCCACCTCGCTTGAATGTGGTCAATGCAGCCCTCGTTTCTATGGCAAACGCCACCAAAATGTGGGCACGGTCCATCGTGTTCAAGCCGATTGTTGGAATCAACAAAGGCACCTCGCTGTCGCTGTCTATCACGAACTTCTTGGCATTCTGAAGGAGTAGAAGAAGTTATCTGACGTCAGAGGCTAGTCCTTGTCGTCGCTGTCTATGAGACTGACACCCCCGCTGTCGCTGTCGCTGTCGTCGTCCCCGCCGGCTTCTTCCTCTATAATCTAACTATCTAAGAATAGAGTATCTAATTTAGCCTTTATAATCTCCTTCGCTTTAAGTTACCTCTTAAACTCCTTAATACCTAGCTAGATAACTTTAGTAGTCTACTTCTTTAGCTACTTAATCTACTACCTTATAAGATAATCTACCTCTACTCTAGGTATATCCTTATACTAATCCTTAAGAGTATAATACTTCTAGAATAGATTATCTATTACCCCCTAAAAATTAAGCCTCCTATATACTAGGGCGCTAATATTAAGTTCCTACTACCTCTTATAGTACTTATATATTATAAATTTATAGATCTTATAACTACTATCTTCCTATATATATATCTATCCCTACTAGTAGCTTTTAGTAATATTATTTATAATCTTATAGTTCTAGAAGATATATATATAAGGTAGTTAATACTTTTAGAAGAAGATATAGCTATAGTAAAGGCTATCCTGTAAGGGATCGACCCCCTAGGGCCAGCGGTAAGGTATAGACGATACCTAGACTAGGTCCTCTAGACCTAGTAGCAAGGTAGTAACTCGATTGATTGACCTAGAACTAACCCTAGGGATAATAACAAGACGAAGCGTAGAGAGAGAAAGCTAGAATATATAAAGTAGAGTGAAAACTCTGACACGGCTAGGGACTAATATAACTCTGAAAGGTCCAATATAACTCCGAATCCTTAGTCTTAGATTAGGATCGTGATAGTAGGTCCCCCTTAAGTAGGTCGAAGCTCCTGCGAGACCTTAGCCCTAGGTCCTCTTATCTTAGACTTAAACTCTTAAAGACTTAAAAATTTTCCCCAATCTAGACGTGAGATAACTTTTAAAATTTTCCGAATTTTCCTTAAGCCTAAGTCTATTCCTTAGCCCTTAGTCTATAGACCTAAGT